>JAGDQP010013331.1:4830-28758 GCA_022664845.1 Lepisma saccharinum | reverse complement strand
TTAACTAACTAACTCTATGGCTTATGGAACTCGCAAGTTCATCGCCGCAGTAACAAACGTTCGCCATTGGATTCTATCCTGGGCAGTATCAAGCCAGTTTTCATCAGAATTATGATTCTTACATTGACAAATACAAAAGTGATTAAAATGTGATGTAAGTTGTGGGATCAATTTAGTTTGTCTTCGGGGTTGAAGCAACGCATTTCTGACCCTGAATACTGCTTGGATCCAGTGATTTTCTATGTCTGGCAGTTTAGTCCAGTCGGAAAGACACTGGACGGCTAACTGAGCAACCTGTGTTTAAATCTCGCTTTTATTTTTCCTGTTGTTCCCAGCATTCCTGAAAACCTAATGGTGGTTTCTGTTTGACAACTTACTTGAAAATTTCCGAGCAGCTATGGTTGTCTAGCTGTTTCCAGGAATATTTCCTAAAAATTTTTACAGTGTGTCTACAGCAGATAATAACTTCCACTCTCTAATCCTCTGGTTGATTACAAATCGATGTGCTTTCTCCAGGGCTCGAAATGGAAATTTTCACGAAACGGAACGCTTTACCTTCCTAACAAGCTTTTGTCCTTTTTGGCTATGATTACCATATTGACGAGAAGGAACAGCAAAGTTTCAGACATTCACGAGCGGAAATGGCGTTCAGGTGTGCTGCGGTCCATGTCGAGCCCTGGCTTGCTCTCATTTCCTTAGTTTTGATCAGAGTAGAAGATATCCGTTCGTAAAGCCCTAAATTCGATCTCTGATCGGTTACTGAAACAATTCCGGAACTAGAATATAGCATGGCCTTCAAGGAAACAAAACAAAATGTACTCAGAGTTATCTGTTGGTGAATTTCGAAAGTTTTTCAAGCTAGAGAGATAGAAGAACGGTGGTAGTTTCCGGGTGACAATACTGAAATCATAATTCCGTGATTTTAAAGAACGAAAGAAAACAAATTTAATGAATTATTTGGGAGATAATTTATGTTAATTTTACTACAGAGAAAAAACATATACAGAGAAGCAGCATGTATTGTTAAATAACTATATTCATTTCTCCAGGACTTCGAAAAACCTTCTTGACTCACCGCTAGATACCTCTGTTGTCAGTTAAACAAATACTGTGATTGGTTCAGCATTTCCTGTTAGGTAAACTATTGCAATACAAACCAATCATGAGCTTCAATTTATCAAAATGTTTAAGTAATTAAGTTATAGATATTAGACATCTAGCGGTGAGCCCATAAAGTTGTTCAATGCCAGAAGGAAATGTAAACTCCTTTGAAATGCTTTTACAGAGTACTCTAAAATATAATGGTTTGTAGACAGTGAATACAGAACATACTGGTTTGCAAGAAAAACATACACTTCTGTAACCTTCAAATAAGTGAATTTTTTATCAATTCTGTATTTGTATATATTTTGTGCCCAATGTTTCCTGATAAATATTGGCGTACTCACTCTTAAACAGCGTTCCCGCAAAATGATTTCTTGTTTACTAGGCTACCAAAACTGCCAAATGAAATACTTTAGGTTACGCGAAGAATGTGTACCAAAATACCTTCAAATTATTATGGGAAGTAAAAAAAAAGTGCAGAAATGATCAGTTAACCTTTATTTAACTCATTTAACCTTCTCAGAACCACGATTCGGAAAAGTTCGGATGTGGGTCTGAATTTAAAACTCACAATTAGAAATCTGAACGGTTCAGAATATAAAGGATAAAGCGTACAAAAAATGCACCTTATTTTTTTTACAGTGTATATATTACCTGATATCGTGGACGACCGACAATGGACGGAAACACTGCACGTGGTGCATCGTCACCACCAAATCCTGCTTTGCACATGCCAGATCCATTGTCTATGACAAGAGCGGAGATGTCGGCGTCACTCATTCTAAAATGATCCTCTTACGCACACCTGAAAAAATAAAGATGAAAATTTAAACTCTTTCCCTTAATAGATTCACTAAATATTTAACCGACTTAGAATATAGAAAGAACTTCTAAATGAGGCGTCCATTTCAAAGCGCCATAAATGTTGAGAAAATTACAAAAACACTTATTATACACTTCTTTCTTTCGATGCTAGGACACATGTACAGCTATGAATATGTTAAAAAGCTGGAGAAGTATTAGTTTAGCAATATTTTACCTTCTTGCAAAAGGATGTTGGAAAATATAAAAAATAAATAGAAGTTTTACTGTTAATTATGATTCTGTCTTTTAATTTCTTACGATAAGTAAATGATTTTGGAGACTGTTTCGAATCGCAAAACCTTACTAATGGATTAGAAAATGATAAAATGAACTCAACAATGCCAATATCTCTAATTCAGAATTATTTGGACAAGGACCTGTTTGGAAATAGACTCCTCAAATGCACCTCCAAACCAAAGGTGAAGTTAGATTCTCTCTATCTGCTTTTCTTAAGACAATGTAGCGAGTGTTAGGACAGGTAAGGTTAAATAAAAACTTAATAAGTTTCTTTAACATTTTTCATTCTAGTGCATTTCTTAAGACGGTTCCCTTTTAAATCATTTTTTAGTTCATAATGGTTAATGGTTCATAGTGACTTTTCTTTAGTTTATAATGGTTCATCTTGTCCTCAAATCTTGCAACGTTAATTTAACTCATTTTCCGATGTCATACTATGATGAAACGTCGCACAGCGACGTTAAGTCGGCTGACAATGCAATTCCATTGTTACTTTCATATATTTCTATATTTTAAAAGCATATTTTAATGTTTTTATATTATAGACTTAAATATCCTAAAATAAATACTAGCCTGCAACGATGTTGCGTTTGAGTAGTTGCAGAACACTTTAGGATTTGGGTCACAAAACATTAGCTTGAGAAAAGGTATACGAACACCGAAATAACTCAACAAAAAAATAAAGAAAAATACTTTTTAAAGACATGATTTTCTTAAATAATTCGTACTAAAAAGGAAAAATAAAATTGTATATGCATCATTAAAAAGAATAGCATGGGGAGCGCAAATTCAAGCATTTATAAAGTGATTGTATATGAGAGCGCGCCCTGTGCTTTTCTTTTTAGTCACACAAAACAAATTTATTTTTTACTTTTTACTACAAATTGTTTAAGAAAAATATGTCTTTAAAATGTTTCTTTTCTTCTTCTATCAATTACATGAGACGTTCACTATCAATTGTTTGGAGAACAGCCATACTTCCCATTTTCAGGCTTAGTGTGAAGTGTCATACAAACTGAAAAATGATGTAGTAAAAACAATTGGAAAATATCATCCATAATTAACTGGAAACGTTGCGTTACTGAGTGGATAGATAATTCCTGTTTGTCATTGGCTGAAACATCCGTGTATTTGATTGGGTAGATCATCTATGTCTATGATTGTTCTAGAGAACCTATTCTCTAATTCTTTAACCATAGTTTACGTTGTTTTGTGATAGAAAGTCTTGTTTAATTAAGTTCATAGCCTGCAACCCATTTAAGATTGCATTCCTTAATATAAACTATCAACTCAGTCAAACATGGCTCTTTACCATAAAATATCGAAAACCACTAATCAACCAATCAGTGAAGTCGTTCTCTATGATCAATCGGAAACAGATAACCTAACCAATCACACACATCGATGTTTCAAGCATAGATACTTTAACCAATCACAGATGCAGGCTTATAATCTTCACTTTCTTTCATCAATTGACACTTGCTCTGAAGTTAAGAATATCATTGAAATGCTGCACTGTGTGTAGTGTGTCCATGGAAAAGTTATATTCGACTTTAGGAAATCTTCAATTTTTATTTCAAGTATTTCTCCTTTTTCGTTAGCTAAGATGGGCAGGCCATATAGCTCAGAGGGGAGAAAAACGACGACTAAATTTCAAGGTGAAGACTTGGTTGGAAAACCGAATGGAAAGAGACTGTTGGGAAGAGAGAGACGACGTTGGGAGGACAATATTAGAACGGACCTTTGAGAAGTAGGTGTTTCTGATGAAACTGGCTTGATCTTGCCCAGGATAGAATCCTATGGCAAACGTTTATTACTACGGCGATGAACTTTTCTGGAGGTTTACAAGTAACCCCCTTAAGCATGTGTAAAATTTTGTATTTTTAGCTACTCGGAAACACGTTAGAACATGTATATTGATTTTTTTAATTTGAGAGGCTATTGTGCCCCCCTAGGGATCACACCCCAGATTTTGAACTTTTCTGGAGCTTTACATGTTAACCCCTAAGCACGTGTAAAATGTATTTCTAGATACTCGGGAACATATTAGAACATGTATATTGATTTTAAAATTTGAGGGACTATTGTGCCACCCTAGGGGTCGCACCCTATATTTAAGACTTTTCTGGAGCTTTGCATGTTACCCCCTAAGCATGTGCAAATTTTTGTATTTCTAGCTAGTCGGAAACATGTCAAACATTTATGTCAGTGAGTGAGTCAGTCAGTCAGTGAGTGAATGAGAGGTTATTACACGAAAAAAGCCTACTTTGGGGGCTTATAAGTCAGCCCCCCATGAACCCTTTGACTTGAGGTTTGGTAGTGTTATAAAAGATCTTATTACTAGTAAACGTTGGTAATTTGATGTTGCTGGGGTAATTAGTAAGTAAGCAGTGATATCTTGAAAATGCTAATTTAGCTCTTGCTCAGTCTTTTTTAGTATTTCGTGTAAAGCTACTGGGCACCGCACGTCGGGTCAGCTAGAAACTTGGCTGCGTGCGCTGCTGCGCACGCTAATATTTTCTGTCATTAAAATAGTGTAGTCTTCAGAAACATATTCAATTCCCTTCCTGTAATATTAAGAAACATATTTTTTTTCGTCAAATCGGGGCATATCTTATACTAGGAATGATCAGAAAGTAAGGTTCCCTCACTAATAATTCCTTATATCGCTGGGAAAATTTATTGTTTCCGGGTTGCACACATTATGACAGCATATTCTTTCTGTCAAGAAGATGATGATTGCTAACCTTCATTTTTTTTAATTTTATTTAACGCAATCTAATGGCGACGGAGTTTCAAACATACTCCTTCATGAAAAACCACTCTCTGATAAGTTTCTTTCGCTAAACGAATCTCCCATTGAAATTCACAAAATAAATAGTGCGGTTGGTGCAAAAAGTTCTAATAACATGTAATGGGACATTACATTTCTTTTATATGAATAAAGTAATCGTCAAAATAACTTTGTATGTGAAAAATTCTGAACTGAGCGGTCCTATCAGAAAAGGGGATAAGCCTCACAGTAGATAAGTGTGTGATTACGATTTAGTCCCTTTCATCTGACATCTGTTTTCAATTTGATAATCACTGTTTCATCATTGTAGAGCCTCCAGCATCTATCCTAGAACAAACAGTGATTATCAGATTAAAAACAGATGTCAAATGAAAGGGACTAAATAGTCATCACACACTTATCCACTGTGTGGCTTATCCCCTTTTCAATTTCATACTTGCCTTACATTCACTTTTCATCTTGAATTTTCAAGCCTTATTGAACTCTTCCATAAGTGTAATTACTAATTGGTCAACAGATGGACTCTCACATTCTTATGGAGAAAATCAAAGCAGAGATTATCAGTGTTAATATTTTAAAGCTTTTTGATTTAGTTCGTGTCACGTAAACTTTTGTTTCCATTAGTAACTTGCTCAAAATAATGTAGCAGTAAAGTAACTCAGATGTTGAAGCCGAACCGAAACAAAGAGCAGTTCCTTTTGTTGTTATAGGGATTGGTTTGTTTTGACAGTCTAAAAGTCTCAGGGCGGAAGAGAAGGAGAAAGAGGTTTAGTTTGTATGGTAGAGGCAGGAACATAGTTAGAGGTGGGTCGGCGAGTCAGGACTGCTTCCCCCGAAATTCAGTTTCAGGCGGAATTAGTACACGTTTAGGTGGAATTATATATGTATATTGAATATATATTTCATGCCCACACACACTTTGGATTTCCCAGAAACCCGTGGACCCCTCCCAAAACCAACTTCTGCATACGTACCTGGATAGAGGTTATTACCCCTTGAAATCTTCTGAAGTGAACCCTCAACATATACGGCCGAATTCGGCGACGAAACTCACAAATTAGTTGCTCAAAAATCTATATTTTTAGTCAAAGACATTCATCAAGTAACGCTCGCTAAAGCTTTTTTGCACTGCTTGTAATAAAATTAGAAAACTGTAGTTTTTCCACTATTTATTCAACAATGACTGCGGAAAGGAAATGAAAAATAGTCGCATTAAATAACCTATCTTTGAAAACCTCTAACACCATAGTTTCAGGGTATTACGAGTACTTGGTTGTTACTGTTTAAGTATGTACTTCAAAAAGTTTTATATAAAATTAAGTAAAAATCATTTTTAAAACAAAATAATATGCTGCTAAGAAGGTATGTATTCGCCCCTAGTATTAGCAAAAGGAAAACCAATTATAGGACACTAATCTATAGATATTTTAGTTTAGAAAACCGCAGTTGTAAACGTAGGTTTATGACTTTAATTTTGAGGTGCTCTTTACCCTTTCCACCACTGTGCGTCACCGCTTGAAAATGAATCTGGATACGATTAATGGCAAAGTTACAACGAAAGGATGACGGTAAGGGTAGAGGCTAAGTGAAGACATTAGGTTGACAGCGCGTGAGGGTAATTATTTTCTTTTAAAATTTAGAAATTCAAAAAATAGATATTTTGATTTCTTTTGGCAAAATCAAATCATATAAGAATAACCAATTATATACTTCAACAGAATTTGAAACAAGATCTTCCATAAATGAAAAAGTTTACGAAAACACGATAAACAAAAATAAATTTATAGATTCCGAGGGGTAAGTTGTAACGGTTTTGTAATGAAAGGGCACCATGTACTGTAATCAAAGGTACCCAGAATTCACTCTTCAATTAATGACCATCTCCTTTTCTAAACACCCTATAGGAGAAAGAAGTGTAAAGTGCCCATGGTGGGTAGAGTTGCTGTGGGGTGTTTTCTTCTTTTATGTGTGCCGCAAGCTAATTACGCCCGTCTTTAGTTGATCAAACTATTTTATGTTTAACGTTAATTTAAATGAGGCCAACTATTGCTGCTGTAAATATGGCCAAATTTAAAATGACTGACGAACGGATAAAGTGGTCACTTTTAAACCACAAGTATCAGAGGTATTATAATTAGATTAATACATATGTTCCTCTAAGTCAGTTGTTTAATGCGTTGAAAATACAAAATTACAAGAATCGTGAGTTTGATCCAAAAATGAAATCACGATTTGTTTAAAGTAAATCCAATGTTTGTGAACAGGGAGGTGATGAAAGTGAGGGATGTTTAGTTTTGCTTCCAGAAATTGTTCTTTCCTAAATAACACATAAATTTCTGAAGAAAAAAAAGTTGATTTTTTCCTCCATTTCGATATTGAAGAATACTTGAAGAAGAAATCCATGGGCACTTTACTCCACTACGTAGGGTAAAAATAGTCATTTTGTAGAGTTGCAGAATAAACGCTAATATAATAACTAACTAACTAACTAACTCTATGGCTTATGGAACTCGCAAGTTCATCGCCGCAGTAACAAACGTTCGCCATTGGATTCTATCCTGGGCAGTATCAAGCCAGTTTTCATCACCTACAATTCAGATATTACAATGAAATTTATTTTGTTATAACTGTAATCAATAGATTTTATACTATGAAACTTTCGTCCATTTCTTCAAGAAAATAAGATCGCAAAAAAATTAATTTGCTTAGGGTTGTCACTTTACGCTTCCTTTCCCTATATTCCATTGCTTTTACCTCCACAGAACAACAACTATAGGAAGTAAACAAGAACTAAGGTAAAGAGAAACACATTGATATTTGACAGTGCATGCAAAATGAGTTATTATTGTGCTTCGTTTGTTGCTGATATGTAGTGTTTTCCCCTCAGTTCTTTGCATGGTTTGTCTTTGATGGCGTTTCACTTGAGTGACAAAGAGAATTTTAATGTCATTCACAAAGCGCACTTAACGCTAACATGCTATCATGAATAAGATTCAAATCACACCGCTAGGTGGAGCTGTACAAAGACCAAACGAAGTGATAACTCAATTACGTGCAGCTACCTTGTTTTTTATTATTATTCTTATAGTCGTGACATTTTATTTGCAATAATTATTAGTTACGAAGCTACATAAAGAAGTGAAGTGATAAAAATCTCACCTTTTCGTTCAATTCAAAGTTTATATCTAAATTGGCAATCTACTATTTTAAAAAAGAAAAGAAAAATCCGTTAGTTTAAGACAAAAAGAAGTTATATTTCAATACGGTCTGGTGGTATAGTAGCCTGTTAGTATGTTATTTCAAAAGGGTCTCGAAAACTATTTTATTAATCCAGTTATTTATTATTATTATTATTATTATTATTATTATTATTATTATTATTATTATTATTATGCTTCCAAATAAGTATACAGAGCGTTGTTGGAAAATAACACCGATAAAAGCACCTCAAGAGATTCCTGATATGAAAATAAAAACGTATAGACCATCAAGGGTGCCGGCCGGATAGCCATGCAGTCTAAGGCGGTAGGCCAATGACTCGAAGGTCCCAGTTTCAAGTCCCGTCAAGGGTATGGGTGTAGAATTTAATAGCTAAGGGGCGAATCGTGGCAGGCCGAAGTCCAAAGTTACTAGTCTGGCCTATGTAAAAATAAAGTTTACTCAGTTTTACCATCAAGGGTGCACAAATGTTTCGTTTCAGTGATATAGACTGCCGAAAGCGTGGGAATATGAAATTTAGAGCTTCTCTCATATACCGTTAACAATTGAGGTGGCATGGTAAAGCCAAACACTGAACTGCTATGCAAAAATGCATATTGCAAAATTTACAATAGAAGCGCAAGGGGATCCTTAGACATGCTCTGGAGTAAATAGTGGGTTGAAAGAAGTATGAGTAAGACGACTTTCCGTATGAGTAAAGATGATAGACGTAATCCCCACAATCTAACAGGGTAATGATAGTCTCTTTTGCTGATATGTACACCAAATAACCGTTGAAATGTATGCAATTTTTTTTATCGTTCCGCAAAGGAAATCCGTTTGAGATATCGATTTGAAACAAACGAATTTTATTGTCAATGCTGAAAAGTAGTTCAATAACTGCTGATGTTTTATAGGTATTTTCATCCGTCTTTTTAACAGTACTATGACGTTATGCAGTGTTTGTTACCATCCTACACTTTAATCAGCTAGTATTTTTAATGTTTAATCTTTTAATAAAATAGATTTTAATCATGGCTTTCTAGTCTACTTTATATATTAAACAATGACTACTTAAACCCTCGTATTATTGCACATTATTTCATACCAATGTATTTATTCACTTGCATGTCATGAATGCATGTCGTAAAATCTTGTTATATTGTAATTTATTAATCAATTGTCATGATCTTTTATTACTGTTATAGTTTTATTACAACTTCAGCGCGTTAATAAATTATTATTATTATTAAGAAGAAGAAGAAGAAGAGACACTGGTTTTAATTAATATGTGATTGGAAAGTGCCAGGGGCACTTGTTTTTGCCTACGAAATGTATACTACAGCTAATGTTACTAGACTACAGCGAATGCTACCCTCTTTTTCCTAGACATACCCTCCTTATAAGCATAGTTTATTCTCTGGATTATACAGTCTTTTCTTTGTTTTTTTGTGTGTATAATTATCCTAATGTGACATGATCAATCTGTTTATAACGGTATAATACTGCTTTGTATTTTGTTTCAAAACCAGAGTTATAGATTCATTATATATATATATATAAAAAATTAAAAGTATAAAACGCTCTTTCACTGAGCACGAACAAATAAAGGCCTCCGTACATGCTCAAATAATCCTTGAATCAAATTATTCAACAAATCATTTGGCAAACTCGTACGCTATCGAACTATTTCATTCAAGAAAAAATATGATAGGTTTTATATAGAATTCCTTTGGCAAAAATTCTTTAATTCACCAATTTGTAGCACAATTTCTGACGTCATTTTCGGCTTGAACTACGACTTGTTCAAGATTAATTTGACCGCCTACGGAAGCCTTAAGAGATTCACTATCATTACACAATGCATCTTCTATTAACTATAATCACATTAATAACACAATTTTAAAATGTAGTATGTACAAATATTAGGCGCAAAATAGGATGATCAAAGATCCCTAGATCCTTCATATTCAAGGCTTCAATTAGCTTATGATCAGAGTGTGCCGGCCTGAGTCTTAAATGCCTAAAGGCCATAAATATAATTCATTCATTCATAATCAGAGTGAAAATCTTAAAGACAATGTTGATTCCACATAAGTAGCTTGCAAAATCGTTTTTTAGTTTCTCTCATTTCCTGGCACAGTGTCAGAGTGAACATAATACATTTCCCGACTCATATTATGCACTATATTCTGTATTTATAATTGTTATATCATAAGTAGTATGCATATCTTTTGTAAACAATGTGATGTGTATTTTTATCTATCTAGTTCAAATGTGTCAACACTAGTAAGTACCTACAACTAATTTGTATTCGGAATCTAATATTGGTTTACAAACATCATACATTCGTTTACAATATACTTATGAAGTGTGTTGGAATTACTTAAAATTAAGGATATTAGAGTAACATTTAAAAACTTGCATGTTCCTGGACCCCAAATATTTTTCTTTTTTTATCGCCATCCGGTACATTTTTAGCAAAAGAAAACAGTGGATTCTCTGTTTTATTATTCGTTAAAGTTCCATGTTACACAAGAAATGTTAAGACCGAAGGGAAAAGTGTGTTTGCACAGTGTTGAAAATATTTCTTACAACAACTTTGTTCAAAATTATTAATATGAGGACTAATGAGACCAAAAGAAGATGTTTTGAGATCTGTTAGGAGTAGATTTTAAGGTTCTGACCCTTTCAGTAACGTAGATACGAGTAGCTATATGGAATCAAAAACTAACTGCACAAACTTGCCCCACTTTACTCTATATTAAAATTATCTTTAAACACCAATTCCGCCAAAAGTTTTACATAGTTCGGGGCTATTCAAATGATCTAAAGCAGATAATTTTGCTATTAATCGCATTTAAATAATACAAAATTAGAAAAAACATATTGTTGAAAGCGAATGTTATCCTTCACAATAAATTATTTGATCCTGTTCAAGGCTATTAGTATGATCGCATCAATGCAGTGATTCTACCAGACCCTTTCCCCCTGTAGGGGGTGTCAGCCCCCAAATATTCGAGTGTACCCTCGGCTTTAATATTTTTACGGTCAAAAATCAATAGAAACAGTGCAAAACTCCAGTTCACCCTCTTAATTTTGACTTTACACCCTACCCCTAACTGAAAATTCTGGCGGAATCCCTTCATCAGTGCTATAGCGTACACAATTACATGTTCGAATACAAACGCCATCTTTTTTAGGAACACAAATTGATTCTTCAATGTTGTAAGTTTACTAATGTGTAATGTCTCAACTATGTTGTAGTGTAGAATCCTGCATCGGTTGCTTGCTTCCCCCATATGTGTGATTCCTTATATGCAGTGTAACCAACATGTCGCGAGGAACCGAAAATAGAACCGTGAATTAGCAGTGCCACCCGATCCACGGTTTGACGATCCCTGATCCAAGGAATAATTCTGGACCTTAGAACTAAAAAGGCCGATGTCCAAAAACCAAGCCTTGAGTAAACGGCGTTGAAAGTTGGATTTTTTCCTGATCAACTAGCTAACACAAATTTCTGAAAATAATAATAATAATAATAATAATTTTACGTTTTTTAATGCTGATCAATTCAATTATGAGGAGAAAATTTCAATGTCCCACATTGGTCTTTTTAGTTCTATGCTAGACGAACAGCAACATGGACATTTGCCCCATATATTTTTTTTATTTCCATAAGCAAAATAGAAGGACATTTGGCCCTTAATGTAGTTAGAAAGAGCACAATTTTCCTATTCCAACGATATGCATAGCTCAAAATTGACATTTTTTGACATTGGCCCTTTTGGTTCTAAGGTCCAGAATTAATGGTTCCTATGTTATCACTTATTACACTACACATGATTTGATTTCTTGTTCGTCTGTAACGTGTATCATCACTGAGTCAAATTCCGTAAGTAACTATAGTTATTACGTAAAAAAAGTGTAAACCCAAAGGGATTAGAGCCAGAAATAGCAGCAGCTATAGAAGATAATTCTATATATATTAACTTTACCTTAATAATCAAACCAAACTGTTGAATATCTGGCTCAAATCTGCATTGATCTCACCGCACGTATCACTCAAATGTTCACTGGTCACTCAGGATATATACTGACATATGAGACATTAGTTGTAGGTCCCTCTGAGAAGAAGACTAAAATCGTGAAACAACTATTTGAAAGAAATCGACCAATTGTGGTGAGAATGTAAAATAATCTTTCCGAAACGATAATTGTGTCATTTCTTGTCACGGCCAGACAAGCTTTTTAATTCGGAACGTAAATTAGCAATTAACATGAAAGGAAAGATAAAAAGTTCGAAGAAATCAGAAGTGCGTGTAGCGTGTCGCTTCAACATTTTTTTTCCTTCTTTCTTTTTAATATTAATGACTGGATTACAGTATTTCTTCTCTATTTGAATATCCAGAGAATAAAAAACTGTGCCAATTAATTGGCAGGTTTTAGGTTTCAAGTGGGTGGAGAACTTTATGCATTTCTGTTTCTTGCATGCTTGTTAGCAACGATTGCATATAACGGAATGCAGTTTTTCTTTTGTTTTTTCTTCAACTTAGTAATTTTCTTACTGATGGGGGAAGAAATTCACTCATGCGTTGCTTTGGGAGCTGTGCATCTTACTTCCCCCAGGATTTTCAGTTTGGGATATGTGTGCATAAATAATAATAATAATTCAAAGCCATATTCAATCCACTAATGTCTGGTCCACACTGACCAGACGTGTTGAGAGAGCAGAAAGCTCTCAGCTGTGATCGTCACTGAATTTTATTCACAGCAGCTACTCACTTGCATCACGATGGGTGGACATCGTTCCAGACCCTCTCGATTTGGAAAAATCCCCTGGTAAATCCGTGAATCGAACCCGGGACCCCACGATGAGCAGTCAGCAACGCTAACCTCTAGACCAGCGGGGCGGTCGTGTGTGCATAAATACGTTCTTCGAATTCTTCCTTTGTGTTCAATTTCATCCCTTCCAGATGCTCCTAAAGGGGACCAAATAGCCCCAAGTATAAAGGCTGTGAGGGCTGTCTAACAAAACTTGTCCCCTGCCCCACTGTTATCAGGTTGAGGGAAATTTCCCGGAAAATGGAAACTCTGGGCCACATCAAGGGTAAAAGGGAAAAAAAGAGAAATATCGGGAAATTTTGTTAAATCTTTTTGGGATATTTTATGATTTAATTTTCAGTAATTTCGAAAGTAAACTTAGTGGGTTTCTTTTTCGAAAAATCGGGATTTTTTATTATTTTCTGGAAAATATTGCGATGGCAACCTGGCAACACTCACCAGTTCTGTGCGGTCCTTAAATGATAACATACGTTTAAATTCGTAGTTGACTTTATTTCACACCACCTATTTTGTTCCCCTTTAGGCTGGGAAATCTCGGATACTTTGATGAAAAACAGATGCTCTGAGGCACATGTAAATACACGTCCCAAATCGTTGCTCGCCTACATAGTTAAGGACCACCAGTCTCAGATTCTTCATATGAGGAAGGAGATGGACATAAATATTAGTGTCCTTTGGTTATAGGTTTCGTAGTTCCTTTTTATAAATGCATTGTGTCACAGAATTTTTCAGTAGCATTAATTGTTGCCCCTTTCTGTAAGAAAACCCTTCATGCTCCAGAAGATAGTTGCCAGCGTCTTCACACCAGACGACTTCGTTTTGCATTTTTTTAAAGCGGAAATTCCTTACACTATTCTTCACAATGCCTGTGACATCATATGTTCCCCATACTCCACTTCTAATTTTCTCAAAATCTCTTACTAGGCAAATGCCGGGACGATACCTACTAACTAGGCCCTGCCCCAAAACCTTCCAACATCCTCACGCCTTCCGTATACCAGTGTAGCCTGAGATACATAAAGATAATAAATAGACTAAAATTCAAATCTCAAAATATCAGCTGGCTTCGTCTTTTCTTTCAAAAGAAATTTGAATACACACCACTGCTACACATCTACAATTACAGACGCATGTTTCCTGCAATTATTTTTATTGCATTATGTGTAATTGAAACCAAAGGCGACCAGGATAGACTCGCAAGTGAACTCGGTAATTTAATAAACAATGTTGCTATAATGCGATTTTTATTACATGTTTTAGAGGCAAAAGTTTATGCCAGCCCTGAACAAACCTTGTAAGGTAAAAACTTTGACAGTGGCTGTTCTTCGATGGCGCGATTAAATCGCTGAAGGATTTTGTGTGTCAAAAATTTTAATATTATTAAATAATAAATAAATTTTGTTCCAGAAGTGTGTCTAATTAAAGTATCGGGTGTGAGTTCTATTGCAAAAGCAAGGAAAATCCCCAAGTAAACAAGGACCTTAAGTAGTTCTTTACACGGGTAGACCCTTAGCAACGGATTGAAGGACATCTAGCGGTAGTAAGGAAATACCTCGAAAAAAGGTTTTAGCGATTTGTGCAGTGGTATGAGTACCGAAAGTGAAACTGGAGAAAATAGTAAATATCTGATTGAAATATGTTCAATTTAACAAAAATGTATGAAAACATCGTGTCGAAAAAGTTATGTTGTTATTACATTGAAAATCGTCGTGTGTTGTCAACCGAGCACATTTGACTGTGCACCGGCGACGAGTAGGTATCAGCCAGTCTAGTACATAACGTTTACATGTAGAAATTGACTTTATTGCTGGCTTTCCTAGAATATTCCATTTTAGTCCAGACTTGAGAAGCTAACAAGCAAAACCTCACACGTCCATCTTTATACAAAAATATTGTTTGGTTCTTTTTAAGACCTTAATGAAGAGCTGTGACCTTAATCATGAAAAGTAATTTCATCAAGAAAGTACTTGTACTGTACATATAACGATAGGTAAGTACATTTTTCAGGTACTTACTATTCCATGCAGCTCTTAAAATGAAAAAAAAAAACTTTTTTATGTAAAAGAAATGAACATGTGAGATTTTTCTTGTTACTTCCTCATTTATATATCGAATGACTGACTACCTTGCTACATACAAAATTCAAATCGAAATTAAAACTGTGGTTTTCGAAATGGCACCTGAAATAACTAAGGCTTGCTTGTTATTCTTTCTTTGGTGTGCTGTATAATTACAGTGGTCTGACTAGTCTGCAAGCATGCATTTAGCGTTCGTAGGCATTCGTAGGTTTAATTTTGGTATTTGGGAAGGTCCTTTACCCCTCCCGTCAAGTTTCAATACCTTCTCCCTCAAATATTCGTCTCAACCTGTAACTTTGAACATATTCTCTTCTTCATGCTTTACCAGATGCACTATGTCTCATCCAGTAACTCGAGTTTTAACTCGGACACTTCTTTTGTGAGACTGAGACTCTGACGCACATATCCATTGACACTGTTATAAATTTTCAGACACATTCCTGGAAAAACCTAGGGAATTAAATAGCTGGCTAGAAATTTCTAGTAACTTTGGTAATAAATACCTTGCAGTTTTCTGGTAAAGAAAAAATAGACGCCTCAAGAGAGATTTGAATAGGGGTTATTCAGTTAGCAACCCAGCGTCTTACTAACTGGATTAAACTGTCAGTGATAAGAAAGACCTAAATGAAAACAGTATAGAAGATCAAAAATTTGTTGTTCAAATCCCGAAACCATAAAGAAAGTTAGTCCCACGTCTTACGCCATGTTTTAGTCGCTTTTCCTAATTGTCAATTAGAGATCGCAATCCCCATTCACAGAAAATATTTCCAATTTCTACTAAATACGTGATCAAAATGGTGGCAACAAACAATTTATCAGAATTGCATATTTGGTTACGATAAGGAACCGTTTTCTCTTTCTGCGCATGTGTGAACATCACACTGGAATTAAAAGGTCAGAACCACAAAAGAAATATCTCGCTGCTCTTCCACGATTACTTCAAATACTAATATTTATCGTAAATATTAGTGGATATAACAAGGCACTTTTCTAATTTTTTTTAACATTCTATATAATAACTTTCTTTTCCGTGCGATTGAGTCTTTTATCTTTGTGTTGATGGGTGCTCTTTTCTTAATCGAGGATGAAACTTCTATATTAGCGTAGGATCCGAACCCCGCTCGAGTTATAATCCGAAGTAGAATGCTGATGCACATACCAGTAACATGTGATGCCAGTATCCTTGCCCGTCATCTTAACGATGACTGGATTACAGGGCTCCACCTAACCCCCAGCCTTCCCAACCCAATTTTGATCTAGGGCTGCCACTGTACTTCAGATTAACTAACTCTCTGGTTTAAGAAACATTGAATAACTTGCCACAGTAACAAACGTTCGTCATTGGATTCTATCCTGGGGAAGATCGAGCCAGTCTTCGTCAGGGATTCCCTAACTGTCGAAGATCCCTTCCATATTGATGTTGAAACGACGTCTGGGTTTTCTCAACGGCCTCTTTCCCTTTGGGTTTTGAGATACATGACCTGCACATCTTGGCAATCTGTTTTCATTAATTTTATATCAGGTGAGTGTGTAGAATCTTTCATTGTACAGTCTCCTCCACACTTCAGTCATCTCGTCCCGTTTCGGCCTGTATATTTTGCTCAAAACCTTATTTTCGAACACCTGCAGTTTATGTTCATCAAGCAGGATTGTACTCCAGCTTTCGTAACCATAGAGTTTTGCCGGCATAATAACCGGTATAAGAAAAGAAAGGTTAAGTTATTTTTAAATACAGTTTTTTCATATACAGAATATACATCCTGGAAACCAACAGTGCATATGAAATACGTGTTGTACACAATTATCAAACTGGATATGTATTTTTTTTTCTTCTTGTAAATGCACATCCGTTACACCAATAGCCATGCATGAAATAAACTGTTAGGGCACGTTTATGTTACTGCTTTCCGTACCCTTTTCTTGTCTTTTTTTCACAATTGAATGGCGTAAATTATTATTTAGAAGAAGAAAACGTAGCAAGATGTGTATAATTAGAAATGAATTATGACCATGACGAATTAGCTTTTAGATTGCAGAACATGTTACACGGACACAGAATTTAATTCCTAGTTGTGATATATGTCTCAAGTACAGAGTACTTGGATAATTGAAAAAATGTTCTATACAATAATAATAGGGGATTCAACATGATTACAAAGGCACAAAAGGCATAAATTACACAAAAAACGAACCACATGAATTCATTTTATATTATACGTATTTGATTTCATTTGATAACTTGTGAAATTAAATTATATGTTCATATGCTGATATTACAGCGAATGAAGTAGTTATCTGATACACAAAGCCCAAGACACGCATTCGTTCGGTAAGTAAAGTTTAAATCCATATTATTGAGCCAACGATTGAAATCAGAGCACGATTTTCATAATTATAGTAAGCTTGAATTCTGGATTTTTCCCCGGACACTTTTTCAATGGCAGTTTTGACTTAATTTTAACATTAGAGTATAATAGTTTTCGCACTTAGACCTAGTGTGTTTTGCGGGTGTCAAGCTAAAAATCGTCCCAAAACCGGGATGTGCTTTAAACGAAGCTTAATATTTGAACTAGAATTTTTTATAGATTCTAGTTTCGCTAGTTCGCAATACGTAGTTTCTGATTAGCTATTTAAGATGCAGTGTGTACTTGAAATAATGGGATTACTCATAGTAAAACAAGAAAATAGTTCCTTTAAAGAAATTTCGAAACATGCCTACCCAAACAGCACAAGAATATCGGGGCAATAACGAGCATATCGATCGTGCTTGACCACTCTGGATCAATTTCAATCGATATTGGCGTGGTACGAAATTTCGATATTCAATGCTATTCCTGAAATTTAAGAAACGTTGTATTTCAATAAGAAAACATATAAAAAAAAGTTCTTGTAAGATTGCAATATGCAGTCTTCAGGAATATTGCGCGATATCGATCGAAATTAGCCGATTTCGTTCGGAAGGCTATCACGTGTTCGAAAACGTCTATGTAATGGAATCTTAAGGGCTCATTTTCAAGCCCGCTTGCGTTGCTTGCGATTAGGGTGAGTAGCCAATTGAAAAACTTGGTGTTTCGTGGTGTAGTTTTATTACGTGTTGTAACACGTATTTCAATTGGCTACTCACCTAAATCGCAAGTAACGCAAGCGAGCTTGAAAATGAGCCCTAACAAGTCAAAACTTCTACGCGTTCCTTGCTCTAATGAAAATATCATCTATGCCAGCGCATTCTATGTCTTATTTGATAAAGTGAATAATCAATTTATATCTCTCTATGGATGGCTCCATAGTGTAATGGCTAACAGATCACAAGGTTCCACGATCGAATCCAGCCGCAGACAAGTACGAAAATTTTCAACTGTACATCACGACGAGAGAATAGGATGCGTAATGGAGTAAAGACAGGATGTAAATAAGATCACGTTTCTTTTCTAAAACTACTGTAATAATATACACCCCGTGTATTAAAATAGAAAATTTCTCTCGGTGAAAGGTGGTGCTTTCCCATAATGATCAATATAGATCTTGATCGGTATCTATGTATCTCCGATATAGATCTCGCCTAAATTGTTTGTCATTCGATGGACAACAACATCGATGGAAATCACAAACCATGTGTTATTGATATCGTGACCGACATCAATATGCTACTGTGTTACTTTCGGTGTTACACGCGCTCAAATTTATGGTGGCATCGTCACAAATCACGACATATCTCCACAAATAATGACGTAAACAGTGCCAGCTTAGTAAAGGTTGCAAGCATCTAAACTCGCTCTGTTTAAATCAGTCTCAAAATTGGAAGCGTGTGCGTTGAGACGAATGGTAAAGCCGGACATTCGTGTGATTTCCGGAAATGGAGGTGAAGAAAATTGTGAAAATGTAAAAAGAAAATAGTGAAACAGAGTGGGATATGGCTAAAGTCACAGAAATCCACAGAATAAAGCCACACAAACAAAGATGGTGGTGCCACCAGATTAAAATCGACCAATGAAAACCGGGGATCAGAATTCAAATCTGAAGTCAGTTTCTCGCTAGCTGTTAATCGTTGAGACGTTTGCTGGTTTACAAATAGACTGCATAAAGTGCGAAAATGCAAGAATGAAAGGTTTTAGCGTCACTAAATTGTAAGTGTACTGAAAGTTACTGATTCACAGTCTGAAGTCAGTTTCTATCTAAGTGCTTTTGTAGATACTAGCATGCATTACAGATCGACTGATGGACAGAGGACCAAGTTAAAATATGTATGGCAGGACTGTGCAAAAACACTACAACCAGGATTCAGCAGAGAGCATAGCATCACAATCATTAAGCTTTCGTTGGAAAAATTACTGCGATATCTTTCCAACGACAGCGCAACCACCTTCCTAAACCTATTAGTTCCTGAGCTGAAAATTGCCGTCTCTGGACCCACTTCTGCGATCTGGATGATCTACACGGATTTGAACTTGTCTCGCTGAGACCTTTCTAACGACACATTCATAACGCAAGTAGTTCTTGAGTTGAAAGTTGTCGACAGACGGTTGTATAAAACCAGCTTTTCATGAACGCGCTTGCCGTGTTCTTTGCTTGTGACATGGCTGAGTAGCCAATTAAAACTCGTGTTTTAAGTATATCTATTCGCTACTCATAGCAATCGTAAAGAACACGGCTTCGCGTACATGAAAAGACAGCCATAGGCTTCACAGCACTTGCTACTGAAGCGTACAAGGGTCAATTTTGACGAGCGTCTGTAGTATGGAATGTCTTAACCCCGTTACAGAGCCACCTATCAGTGTCGTGGCGAAGTAGTAAAGAAAAAGTTTGTTGGATCGCGTATACTAAAAAAGAAAAGAGCGAACCTGATTGTCTAACCTATCCTAACATATGATTAGAAATATATAGATAATAAATATAAGCATATACAAGTGTTTCCTGAAAGGAAAAACGAAAGTTCAATCCAGCTTCAATCAAGCTTCGAACGCGGGTCTCCTGCTGAATAAGCCGATCCATGAACACTAAAGTGGTATCAAGTTGCAAACAGCAATTTGGAAGGTTTATGTACACAGTTCGTGTGACGTATCATGCGTGCAAGTGTTGCGCAGTCGTCAGATATTCCCATCTTTTTGGTCAATTTTAAGGTTCACTTTAAAAAAAAAAGTGCACAATAAACAGATACACATTTGAACACAAATTCAATTTTTCTAGGCGTCGCAGTTTTGTTAAACCGCTACCAGAATCAAACAATTTAACAAGAGAAGAAAATGTTTGCGACATTTAAAAAACACACACATACCGAAGAGTCTGATTTGGTTATCTGATAAATAAATTAGAATTAATTATCTCTTTTCCAGCTACCGACAAACTTTAATATCAACACAAAACACTGGAACAAAGTGTCAAGAGTGAAGAGACTGGAAAATCTTATGCTCTGTTTTGGCCTTTTTATCTTTTTCACCTCCTGAACTGCGCTGTCCACAGTGATTGATGGAAGCCTGTCAACAACAGTTACTACCGCCAAAGAACGAAAAGTGTTCCCTTGAATACATAATTTTACAGATAAGAACAAAACTTAATTGTCGTGGCATGTTCCGACATACTAACTCTCGAGTTCATTTACAAAATTTAACTTACAGGTGAGTTGTGTATACATTTCACTACTGTACTTAGAGAGATGTTTAACTTGTCCTTGTAAATATATTATAGAGCAGATATTTAAACAGAATTCAGGTGTAATTAACTATTTCAAATAACTGACGCTGGTGCACATGGATAAATAATGGTATAGTCACGGAAGTAAGTATACTGCGAGAGTTGAATAAAAACTAGTATTTAGATGTTTATTTAAATTATATTTATGGGCCAGACAGGCAGTAATGATTAAGCCGTAACATATCTCAGGAACAGTACGTCGCAGGCTAGCCTAAAGAGTTCTTATCTGGTTCATAAATATAAGTTAAATAGAAATTAGACATTGTAGAAATTTTATATCTGAAAGCTAGGTTTCCTATATTAGATGCATAAACGTCCTACGTCTATACGTATAGCATTTGTAACATTTCTGCCTACATGTTTCTGAAACAGTTGCTACACATTCGCTAGTGCGTGTAATGTGGTTCTCTGTTTAATGTTACCAATTGTTGGAACCTTCAAGTGCTTTCTAAGTGTTTTTCATTGTATCGATAAAGCACATTTGAGCACCCGTTCAGTGATTCCGCCAGCCCACCCACCCCCCCTGTGTGGTGTCAATCCCCCAAATTCCAGACAGCACCCACAACTTAAAGATTGTTGCAGTCAAATATCGATAGAAACCGTGTAAAACTATACTTTACACCCTCCCAATTTTGAATTTACATCCCTCCAAACTGAGAATCCTGGAGGAATCCCTGCTTCCGTTTGTCATAGACAAATGGGGAAGATATGTTTAACAGATGTCGCAGATAGATTATAGAAGTGATCTAGCTCTATAGACGTAATTTATATATTTAATATACATCTAGTATTCTGTGGGACGTGTTATTTGATTCTAAAATATTTCAATGATAAATAATAATGATTGTAATTGTACATACTTATCACGTGAAAAGGAAAATACCTTGGGTAAAGTATTTCCATGAAAAGTATACCAAATTAGAAGATACAATCCCATAACCAAAAATTCTAGACATTCTACACGAAATGTGGAGTGGGATTTTTTAAATTAATAAAGCATTTTAAAAATTAATAACTAAGTTTTAATAAAAAGAATTAATACTAACAAACTAAATAAAATCCAACAATAAAAGAAATTCAAAAAACACGAAAATGAATTTGCTACTACTTAAACTACCACTAAAGTAGTCATAGAAAGGTGACGAGATCAAATTTGTTTCCAATGATGGGTTAAATGTATTCTATTAAATATTTTGGTGGTCCTTCATTCAGTAAAAGTATTTTTATAAAGTAATATACGAGGATTCATAAAATAGTGTGTGTTTTGATTACACTGCTGTTATCTTTAATTTGTTCATGTGCAAAGTGGATCCCGTGAATAAACCGATCTGTTTTCGGGTGGGCTATGGTCCGCCAAGTCCCTCCTTTGGTGCAGCTACTGTCATACAGGAGAAGATAAAAATACCAAAAAAAATGCTTCCACAAAATATTAACAGAAGTATAAATTTGGGAAAACTACTTTCAGAAAATGAAACAAAGGAACTGGATACCGAAGGAGAAAAGAACCTACTTCCAATCGTGTGGACCACGGATGTAGGAAAGACAAAGCTACCTTCTGAAATCTTATACAGGAAATCAGAGTGGGCATAACCATTTATAAATATTTGAGAAATGTAAGGTTTCTTACAAAAATTAATCAGTATAAGAAATCTATCTAGATTTTGTTTATTTGTTCATGCCGCCACAAGTAACATTAGAAACTTGTAGTATCGTTTTTCACCATCCTTATATTTGCTTGCATGGCTTCCGGAAGCACATTGACAGGCATTGAAGTGAGTCTGTAGCATGGCAGAGTATTGAGTGCACTTGTAATTACTGGTGCTCTATAACATTTTAGGTCCATGGATAAGACTAGGCAAGAAATGTATGAAAGTGAGGCTCTATCTAATAAAATACGTAATTAAATCCTTCAAGAAAGTGTGTCTTATCGAGAGATTAGTGGAAGCACACATGATGTGTGAAGCGTAGTTGGCAGTCTTGTATCTCTGAATGTAGTGCAAAGACATTTTCTCTTCCTTTATGCTTCAGATAATCGGGAAAAAGCTATTAAAAAGACATTACTGATGTTCATCAATTATTGCACTGTAGTTCTTGAAATCACTTCCTTTAGTGTTAACGTGCACTCACTAAACACACTTTCTATTCACTTTTAACACTTTCATTTTTCCATAGCATTTATCTTCGCTCTGAAAGTGCTCCAGCTATGCAGGCACTACTTTCACTGTAATTGGTCACTGTAGACAAAATATTCGCTTTTCTCTGACACGTTCTTCAAGGGAAAATTTAGTTTTCGTCATAATCCTTTCATGATTGGCTTATATCTTAGTGAGCATTAAGGTAAATGTTCGCGGTTCAATTACTGTCAGTAGACATTCATGAAAGAGACATGATTTAATTTTAAACGTGATACCGTAGGTACTTTCTATTTGAATTGTAAAGCCACATATCATCAGTTAAAACATAATTTGGTGATAACTCAGCTATATGGCAATTCCCTTTAAACTGTACGTCCTGTATTTAAATTTGAATTTTTATTTATGCCCTTTAGGCATCTAAGGCTCAGGTCGGAATAAGGGAGGGGAAAGGATTCGGGAATGTTGAAGGTGTCATCCCGGCATTTGCCTGGTGTGACTGAGGCAAACCCTGGAAAAACCTCACTCAGAATGCTCGGCCGCTGGGATCGAACCCACGACCTCCCGAATACTACGCCAATGCTCTACCACTGAGCTACGACGGTTCGGTCCCTGTACTTAAAATAATTTACTTTTCATGTATGTTGACCCACAGCAGGCAAATGCATGACCTGTTTTATTTTGCGTTCCTTCTCCCATACATACAGGATTATATTTTCAAAATCGTCATCATAATAATGATTGTCACACTGTAAAAGTAAATCAACCACTTCTTTGGAAAAAGTCACGCAAATGGGTTGAATGAAAATGAGAAATCCTTCAGTACCCAAAAATATTTAAGCAAAGAATACTTAGGAATTTTCTCTACTATTGTCCAGGTTCACATGCAGTGGCCAAAAGTTATAATACAAAATAATAATAATAATAATAATAATAATAATAATAATAATAATAATAATAATAATAATAATAATAATAATAATAATAA
>JAGDQP010013330.1:0-48078 GCA_022664845.1 Lepisma saccharinum | reverse complement strand
AAAGTAACAATGGAATAGTGTATTGTCATCCGACTTACGTCGCTGTGCAAAATTTCATCATTCTATGACGTCGGGAAATGAGCTAAATTAACGTTGCAAGATTTGGGGGATACCACGAACCATTGTGAACTAAAAAAAAAAGAATGTAAAAAGGGAGCCACATGAAAACGGTTTAAAGCCGAAAATTTGCATTACAACACTCACGCAACTTCAAAGTTTTTGATCTATAATTTTGCCAAATTATACTATTTTAAGCGTAAAATATGCTCTGACTTTGAATTCACTACAGTAAAACCTCTGTTAACCGAAATACTTTTAACCAAAACGGCAAAAAAAAAAAAAAGATAAAATTCGAAATGCTAACAGAAAAAGATAGAAGATTTTTTTCAGAAAACAGTAAACTTAGTTGTATAAGAAATTGTCCAACTGTAGAAGCATTTAAAGTTTTATTAAAAGTCTGTTATATACGTAACCTAAAAGTGTATTTTTTATCATTGCCTTCAGTTTTTTCACTACAAACTTAAAAAAAAAATACACATTATTTTAAACCGAAATATTGGTTATCCGAAATGACCTCCTGACCTTTATTTCGAATAACAGAGGTTCTACTGTATTTACAAAACTATCAGAACTTTAGCTATCTTTACAGAAAGACACGGTTTCAACTTAAAACTCCGTCTTGTATAAAATGTTAAGAGATTCTTCAATAAAGAAGGATTTCCCATCGGCGGAAAAAAAAAACTTTAGATTTGCAGACGATTTGGTTTTTGTTGAAGTGTTAAACCGTATTTACCTAGCAGTACGATAGGATACTTTATTATTTTGCAATGAATTAAAATCACCGACAATTTGCATGACATACTAGAATTATTTAACCTTGTGATTTGGGAAAATGGGACTTCGGCTATCATAATGGATGAGTGCAAATGCCAAACGTTCTAAGTGCCATTGTGTTTTTTAACTAACTTTTGTCCACAAGGCTGTTCGATGTTCCCACTTGCACATCCCCCATCCACATTCCAAGTGCGAAATCAACCACGAACGAGTGAAAACAATCACATGATGTTGGAAAGAATGCTTTACGTGATACCAAACTATTCAGTTTTCTGCTTCTCCTGTAAAATTTTAAATCTGGCACTTAGGACGTTTGACATTTCCACTTTTTAATTATTATCTTATCTATGACTCACATACTAGCATGGAAATTAATATGTTTTGAGCAACTGGACATAAGCAGCGGCATTTTTACTACACTGATATAAGTGATATATTACAAAGGTGCATTAATCTTTACATATATTTTCTTAAATAACAGAAGAAGAAAAAAATGTTCGTATCAAGGAGGCACAGGTTCTGGGCATGCGTTCAAACTAAGGATGGATTAATCCAGACAAAATTTATCCGGATACCAGATAGCTGTTCAACCGAATAATAAAATCGATAACGGATAAGCGCTAGATATTATACGCCACCAGGATTATCCAAGATCCGGATTTTATTTATTATTTCGATATGTCATCCGGATTATACATTTCTAAAACGAATGCCTATATAATGTGTCGTCTGGATTTTTCGGTCATCCGCGAACTGCGCTCACACCAGCATCTCGGCCCAAATACTTTCAAAGATTTTCCTTTGTCGGAATAAGTGAATGTGGGATGGTACCTAGGAGCTGGACGATAGACGTTATCTATCAGAATTGAACCATTTTTGAGCATCGATGCTAGAATAACTGGTAAATATGAACTAAATCACGTTCTTCAGAAAATGTTTACCCAGTGTATGGTGTTTCGTTCGCCACCTAACAGGGGTATCGCTAGTCAGAGACTGCAGTATCAGGACAGGGAAAATTTAGGGAACAAAGGTACATGTTATTTACCTCTTATGTACACATACAAAAGTAGATTTTTAGGAGTGGCCAAATAAAATAGGCGGGCCGGGCTCCCGGATTCGATTCTCTGTTATGATACACTGAACGTAGAGGTTCATAGGTCCCATCTCTCAGATACCTCCATCCGATAGAAAGCGACGACAGAACATCAGTTCATTAATCTACCGCACGGAAAAACACCAATATCACAACAGACAGTACTTAGGCTACTTAGATTTGATGAACCACGCCTACTGCAGATCGATCAACTTTCAATCGCATTAAATATTAGAAAACTGTTCTAATTCTTGAATATAACGTCAAATATACAATTGTAACTTCTAAATGAAGTTTTGAACAATGGTTTTGAAAGTTCTAACATTATTGCCATATCGAAGATCTTAATTCAGAAACATTACTCAATATCATGCCAACCAACTGGCAATCTCAAATTTCTTGATTTTGACAAAACCTCATTTTGAACATTTTTGCTTTGTAAACAAGAATGACTAAAGTTTTCGCACATGATCTGTACCCTCCAGTCCCTTAACTGTCGCCTTCCCCCCAGTGGATACAATCGGGACAGAAAGAAAAGTCTTCTTGTCATGCTTCTTGGCAAACAGCCTTCACACCCAGGCTCTGTTCATAAGGAAACATTTAATACCACACGACGACTGCGGTGACAAACCAATCAAGAGTTTGCGGAGCTCTCGGGGATCGGGTGCGAGAGAGAAAGAGAGAGAGAGAGAACAATGAAAGATATTCGACAATAACTGAAAATATTTGGAAAGGAGGAATAATGTTTTGTGAGAAACTATGCAACTCAAAATGAAATGTGTCATTATCAACAGACCACTACTATAATAGAAAATTTCACCACAGAGAGAAATTACCAAGAGAACTTTCTGACGGATGGATTCCTCAATCTGCCAAGTCCTATTAATTCTACTTTCAGAGTAGCTGGTACAATGTCTTAGGGCTGAAAGCTTTTTAAATACATGAAAACAAAAAAATCCATCTGCATTAATCATTTTATAAAAACACCTCATTGTCAGGAGTTTACACGTTTCGAAAAATGCCAAAGAATTGAACACTTTTTTTTATTAATGGACTGTTTGAGTGCTACGTCACATCTCTATTACTTTACAAATTAGTGCTCCCTGGCCAAACAAACGGTGCAATCATGCAGTCATAGCGCACAGTTTTGTGAGAATATACGAGGGAAATTGAAAAAGCTGGTTGCACAGTTAACAGCTGGCAACATTGCGCTAAGTAAGTGGCGCATGCGCAGTATACAAAGCATGTCCACGCCTTCCTACAGTTAGTTTCGTTGCTGTAGCGGCACGAGGCGCATCGTAACAAGAGTGAAAAACGGCGCTTCAACTGAATCTTGAAGTGAATCAAGATTCGAGGAACAGCATGATTTTGTGGGCGAAACCGCTAAATTATACCGAGATTCATCGCCAAATGCAAAGTCCCGTCCTCCATAATCATATTCTGTTTTACGACAACGCAAAGTCACACACCCGCGCACCACACAAGCTTCGATTTAAAGTTCTGGGTGGAAGATACGGCCACATCCGGTGTACAGTCGCACGAATCGTTTCACGTGTTCGGCAGGCTGAAAGAGCATCTAGGTGGACAATGATGACCAGGTGAAAACGATGGTTCTCCGATTGCTCCATGACGAAGGAGCATATTTCTATCGGCAGGATATCGAACGATTTGTGGTAAGTTCAGACAAGCTTATAGTAACTCGGTGAGCTCCAGTACTAATCAGTTTCCTGAATTGAGAAGAAAATAATACGCTGCTTGCATTCACGGACTAAAGTGTCCCTCCTACGGTGATGAGTTAAGTTCGCCACCGAAGTATGGAAGAATTCAGAAGAACTTCAAGGCCATAGAGTATCACGAATGTAATTTTTTGCATGGCACATTTAGCCGCAAAATCTAAACCATTGCCTGGTCGATTATAAAACTTGGTCAGTTCTTACAAGTAAAGGTCTCCCAACAATCGGGGATCCGGGAACTGCGCATATATTTAGATAGAGGAGGGTCACGAAAGAATACGGGCAAAATCTGCCGTTCCGAAAAGGGTAAATCCAATATGATCGAAATGGCTCGGAAGTCGACATATTGAATCCAATATGGTCACCCCAAATGTCATTTTCTAAACGACTCGTGTTAGAAAAACGAATTTTGGTATGAAAGTACAGTATCACTAGACGTTTACGAAAAGTATTAAACTGATCAAAATGTCACCAGCTTGAATCCAATATGGTCGCCCAAAGGCTTTTACCAAACAGCTCGTGCTGCAAAACCGAGATTTGGTATAACGGTGCATTATCACCAGCAGGCTATGAACACATTACAAACTATTCACAATGTCCCCAACCGTGAAGCCAACATGGCCGCCAAATATTTATTTAAAATATATAAAAACAAGTTCAAATGATTTAGGTTCAGACACAAATTTAAGTACGAACGGTCTTCTGTCTAGTGTCCACTATGGAACTACTAGGTGTAAGTTGTTACTTGCACGCACTCTCCCAAAAATATGGTATCTATACACAAAGATATGCTCGGAATAACCCGCAGAGTACGTGTAAGTGAAATATTTTAAATGAGTATTTAGCGGACATGTTGGCTTCACGGTTGGGACATTGTGAATAGTCTGTAATGTTTTCTTAACCTGCTAGTGATAATGCACCGTTCTACCATCTCGGTTTTGCAGCTCGAGCTGTTTGGTAAAAGCCTTTGGGTGACCATATTGGATTCAAGATGGCGACATTTTGAACAGTGTAAAACTTTTCGTAAACGTCTAGTGATACTGTCATACCAAAATTCGTTTCTCTAGCACGAGTCGTTTAGAAAATTACATTTTGGGTGGCCATATTGGATCCAACAAATGTGTTGTATTTGGAAATACATCAGTCTGCAAAATATTACGTCAACGGGAAGTGGGTGCGACGTTGCTTGCAAACGTTGATTGGAATGACCTTTGGACGGCCATATTGGATTTACCCTTTGCTGTCGGATCGGCAGATTTTGCCCGTATTCCTTCGTGACCCTCCTCTATCTAAATATATACGCAGTTCCCGGATCCCTGATTGTTGGGAGGGAACCTTTACTTGTTAGAAGTCACAAAAGATTCAACTGTACTGATCTTTTAATTATGTTTCTTGAAAAAATGGGATCTAAATGGCGAACTCTTAAAAAACAACCAATTTTCCGTTGCTACAATGAAAGTCCTAACCTCTGCGATAGAGTACCTAGACGTGGTTCCTTAAACTTGTACACAACAAGCGTGTTAAGAAATAGAGTAAAAAAATTTCAAAATCTTGGAAATTTCGATTTCTTCTTCAAAGTTGTCAGAATTTTTGTACATCCTGTACAAACGATATGGGGGTAATCTTTTGACGTCACAAACTATACATAAATATCTATTATCTAAAAAAAAAACTTCTTTATGTTAATTAGTGGCTAAGGTATGATTTGTCAAAACAGGTACAGAATGTCACATTTTGAGCTTATATCAACAATTAACTTCAGGAAGGAATATTTTTTTTTTCCATCGCAAAAGTAATTTAACTGACTAACTAACTCTATGGCTTATGGAACTCGCAAGTTCATCGCCGTAGTAACAAACGTTCGCCATTGGATTCTATCCTGGGCAAAATATAGAGCCAGTTTTCATCATGAACACCTACTTCTCGAAGATCTCTTCTAATATTGTCCTCCCAACGACGTCTTGGTCTTCCCAATGGCCTCCTTCCATCCGGCCTTCCAACCAGAATAGAATATAATCTTCGTGATTCTTAGATTTCCATAAAGAACTCAAGAAAAAAATAAAGACTTGATATTTTTCTTGAAATGCCTATATTGTGATGGAATAGGTCAACTACTAGTGAGACAGGTGAACTATTTCTTAGCCTGGTGAGTAACGCTCTTGTTTTCTGAGTGAGCGATCTCGAGTTCAATTCCCGGTAATGGATCCCATTACGGAGTTGACCCAGCACCGTGATGGCAATTGAGAAGCTACATAAAAAGTAACGGACTCTGGCCTCGAAAGCCATCTGGCTGGCCAAGATCCTCTATGAACTGCTAAACCGAGGAGTCCAATAAACATCTGCAATGCCAAAATCAGTTGCATTTTCCTTATAAGAGTACCTTTATAAGTTTTTTCTAATTTATTGTAAGTCTTATGATAAATTTGGGTGGCCTGAGGCCAAACTCTGGATCACGCTACTAGTTGAAGTCATTTTTGAACGTGCAACTAATTCAGTTTGATTATGGGTTTTGCAAAAGATGTTCAACCTCCACCTCTCTCGCCAAGATCTCTCTTTACACAAAAGTTATTAATTTCTCCAAAGACTGACACACGAATTAAGCGAGGAGAGCATTTATAGGAGCCACTGTTGAAGGAAAAACCAGCTACTGTAGACCACTAATGCCTTTATAATAATACGTGTCAAGCTTCAAACAAATGACGGGTGAAAGCAGATGCAGAGGATGGAGCTTAAACGGTAATAAGCTTGAACATAAACATCTTCGTAACCCTATGGAAATTGGTATGTACACTACAACCACGATGATAGATTGTTAAAGCCTACTCAAAGAGATACAAAATAATGATTTTTTTTTATTATTATTAAGAATAGATTTACTTGAAATGTATAACACACTACTCTAACTGACAAAGATATCTATTTAGTTTTGTACTACGACAAGAAGAAGAAAAAGGACTGAAGAACTACCGCTGTGATGCGAGGCTCGATAACGAATTATTCGGTTTCGTCTTGTGGTTTTCCACTCATCAACTGTCCGTTAAATTGCGGTTGCGAAAAGTGAAGAATTTAAAGCCTATCTTACGACGACTTGTGTAGTCAATATACCAAATGGAATGTGGTTCGTAGCTGCAGACACTGTAGTTTTCTCAAACATCCATATGGTTAAAAAAATTCATGAAGGAGAAATTGGAAGTTCACGCTGTTCGATATGACTTATGCACTATAAGAGGGGCAACTCGTTAAATAAAATAACGTGGACATTATCTGAATACTTCAGCTAATATTGAAATTCTTTCAATCTGCGAACAAGAGCATTATTTATCAGTGATCCACAGAAAAAAAAACTCAATAATGTCCCTTCATCATCATTAATACTCTGAATTTGATAAAATGGCGCCATTTTACTACGGATTTGCAAAACGATACCGACTAGAATAACTCATTTCACTTCAAACTGAAGATAAAACCGTTATGCAGGCTACGGTGACTTAGTGGTAGAGCGCTCACCCCTGGTGCGTGGGATACCCGGTTCGTGCTATGTGGGCTTTGTAATGGACAAACACCGTGTGCATATTGGTTTCCTTGGCGTTCTCCCGTTTTCTCTCACTTTCTTCATTTCACCAATTATCCCAACATCATCCATTCAGCCTGAGCCCAAGTTGCCTAAAGGCCTTAAAGAAAATTCAAAACCGTCATTTTATTTTGTATGCTTTTTGTTATCTTTGGTCTTTAGATATCTGGAAAGCCGGAGCGAAATAGACCGTTGGGAAGACCGAGAAGTCGTTGGGAGGACAATATTAGAAAGATTCTCCGAGAAATAGGTGTTTGTAATGAAAACTGGCTTGATCTTTCCCAGAATAGAATCCTATGGCGAACGCTTGTTACTGCGGCGATGAACTTGTGAGTTCCGTAAGCCACAGAGTAAAGTAAGTAGTATCTTTGGTCTTTAGGCCATGTTTAAACTCGTATTTTGTAAAACTCGTCCTTTTGTGTATACTGTTTACCAAGACTGTTCAACTTGCTTACATGTTTCATATATCTATTTTTTAAAACATCAATATTTTAAACTGTTATGCTAAAATGTTCCTACTGTATTTCATTCGAAGACTCGTTCACATAGGCACTAGCTAAAAGTATTTTATATTAAAATTCTAGATAACACCATGTTCTGTGTTAGTTTCCTTCATACAAAGAAACTTAAATAATTTGTTTATGGCCTTAGAAGTGTTTCCTGTGGCTGCGTAGTAACGCTGGCTTTCTTGAAATCAAGGGATCCTGGCCGACCTCAATAGCCATGTGAGTTAGGGCGGAAGGCAGCCGTTCAAGAGGTTTTAGGTTCGAATCCCGCGTGAGGCACGGATTTTAAACTGCACTGTATTCATAGCATCATAATGGGTCCCAATCCATAGTTACCAAATGGTCCCTATAAAATAAAGCTTATCGAAGTTTTTATGAAGGGGTCCGGGTTCGATTTCCGGTAGCGGGACAAGTGGTTTGGAGCCCCCTTTAATCTGTAGGTCTCAGCCTTAGGACGTTATCTTTATCCGAAAGAAGGCAATGACACACCACAATCGATTCACCTTGCTCAAGGATCTTCGGGCAGAACACCCATCATCATCATCATGGCCAAAAAAGAAGGCAATGACACACCACAATCGATTCACCTTGCTCATGGATCTTCGGGCAGAACACCCATCATCATCATCATGGCCTTTAGACAACTCTGATTCAGGTCGGAATATGGTAGGGGGAGAGAATGTTAAAAGGTAGTAGTCGGCCAGGGCTTATTTTTGGAGGTATTATACCGGCATTTACCTGGTGTGACTGAGGAAAACCTCAGTGAAGATAGGCGGCCGCTGGGGTTGTTCCGAATTGCTAAGTCAACGTTCTACGAACTGAGCTACGGCCGCACACAATATAAAAACGTTTCTCCAACAGTACATTAGAAATTATATACCGTTGTCACCTTTATACTCTTGTTCTTGAATTCCTAAGAAACTATGCATTTGACGGTAATTTTGTTTTAGAATTGATCAAGCAATACTATGGTAACTTCTGGCTGTATGGATTAGAATCTTGATGGGTTTGCATTGTAGCACACTTTCGTTTTCAGTATGGCATAATCGAAGACAAGTGTTACTAAAACACGTTCGGTAAAAAAAAACTTATAACCAAAGTACAAAACATCACAATTTTTTTTAAAAAAAATCACAAAACCATTACAGAACATTTCCCATCTCCCCTTCACCCCTAGGTTAATATATGACAGAATGTATGCCAACTTATGCATTAATTTTGTATATATTCTAATTGAATCGGTATTTGTTAAAACGACATTAGTGCCACGCAAGCACTATTTTTTATAAAATAGGTTCGCAACACTGACAACTACATGCTTAGGTACGGGAAGACTCTCAGTACTCTGTGGAATAATGTTTATGCTGGTTTAGGAGGCGCTTATATTCGAGTAAATACTGAAATCAAATACAACAATTTCCTCCACCTTTTAATTGTTATGTCTCACGTTTGAAACTACAAGTCGAATATTCGGATAGTTTCTCCCATCGTTTTCAGCTACAACAAACGTATGCTGGGAATGTACTGTTAATTAAAGCTAGCCTTGTTTTTTATTCTAACAATAACAAATACAATGACAGAAAAGCTGAAGCACAAATCTTCTCTGAGTTCGTAAAAATAGCATCTGAATAAAACTTAAAAAGGCTGTTACCGCTTACCTATTTTCGTCTGCGCTAAGGAGCACGTGATTTTGAACCCTGCCGCTAGGTGACTCTGGCGACTACTTTCAGTCGCTGGTTATCTCCAGTAGTAGCCACCAGAGCCACCAAACGGCAGGGTACAAAATCACGTGCAAAATCTTAAGCAAAAACCCATTAATTTTAGCGCAGGCGAAAATAGATAAGCGGTATAAATCTGCATTACTATTTAGTTTATGATGAAATGCAGAGCTGGAAATTGGGGGTTGCAGGGGTTCGCCGTCCCCTCAGTAAACTAAAATGTGTGTTTATAGGGAATGTGGGAGATCACACTCTGAGAGGGAATACAGCAAACAACTTGTCCATGCTTCCGACAGGCGACTAAATGACCCATTATTACCACTTGTTGAAATTCTTGGAAATCTTCAAACACCCTGAAATATCGCAATCTCGAGAGAGCTCAAGAATGATTATCCGTCATCGGTGGGAAACTTCGATCTCATTGCCTCATTACAGTGGAAAGATCAAACAACCTCCAACCCTAAATCGTTCCCCTGAAAAATATGCGAAACACTCTCTCATCTCACCCCCTACGTGCAAGAAAGTGGCAAGAAGTCTTCTCTTCGTGCTTCTTGGAACAAACACAGACGAAATCGAAAATTAGAAAATTTTGTTTAGTAAATTCTAACAGTTCAAATACTGCAATAATAAAGCTAATAGTTATACTGTTTATAAAGGACAAGCATAACACTCGGGAAATTGGAAGTTGCCATCTTTTTTCTTCTTCTAGTAAGCACTTTCCATAGTGAGAAAAAATCTGCGTTACCCTTACCATTTCTTTTACACTATACAGTTCTCATACGGCGAAATTTCTGCCTTCTCCTTACAATTGTTTTGCAATCAGCATGTCCCATAGGGAAATTTTCCGCGTCCTGCTTACCAGTTTGTTTGTTTTTTTTAATCCGCAATTTCCGTAAGGATTTTCCCCCATAGCTCTTACCATTATTTATTTATTTGCAAACACCAGTTTTCATGGGGAATTTTTTTCTGCGTTCCCCGAGTAAAAAAATTTCCATTTCCAGCACTGATAAAATGTATCATTTTCCGCGTATTCAGGCTACAAGGGATCACGAAAATACAAACATTAAGTATCATTTTGATAATGAGTCGCCGTGACTCAGGCGGTCCAGGTTCAAATCCTGGTCAGGAAGCAGTAGACTCTTCTCACAGTGTTCCCAACCTTCGCGCTCTGAGGTGCACTCACAGCCTCCTATCAAATTCAGTACCAGAGTGTCCTTGGTACTCTTGGGCACCTTGGGAAGGTGGTCGAGCATGGAATTGACCATCCCACCTCACTTTGTACTGTAGGTCGAGAATATGCGGAGCGCTATCTCCACATTCCCCATATACCACATTCGCTTTATTTTTTTACCTTTGCCATTGAGATAAACAAACCTGCCAATACTGGACAGAAGAACTAACATTAATTAAAATACCAATAGAAATACGTATAAGGGCTGCACACACAGAAAGACTTACTATCTCCTTTTCGACTCATATCTCGTTGCTATGTGAATATTTATAGTTCGCTGATTTCCAACAAGTGGTACGCGTACCGCCAGGGGTACGAAACAAAACATTTAAGGGTACGTGAAAGAATTTGAATAATGGCGGGAAAAGGCACGTACGTCAACAATGTAAGCAAGATAGAAGTAAAAAGCTGTGAAACTAATTGAATGTTATGAGGAATGATGGAACAGGTTTTCTTTATTATTTAACCTTGAGAAGCGCTTCGTTTCCTAGCTTAATATTTTGGCAAATGGTGGAAGAGTTCCTCCTTAAACAATGTGTTGCGAGCACGCCACTAAAGGGGGTAGATACGCATACGCAATCGACAAAAGGTTGAGTTTATACCAATACTTCGATACACGCAGCGAATAGTTAGAAAATGGGAAATAGAAAGATAAAGCACTCAGGAAAAAAAATAAAAAAAATAACGATGTACGTAAGAACAAATTTAACACTTTTCTTTAACTGCTCTTCGTAAGTCACTATGATTTATTATAGTTTACATTTACGGATCATACAGCAGCAAAGACCTAAGCCCGTCACATGTTTCTTGGTAAACACTCTTCCGGAGACAAGGAAGGAACGAAGTCGTGGCAAGTGCTTAGTAAATCTGTGGCAAACCTTGAAAAACTTTCAGAATGACCGACAACAGCACTCGAACCTGCATGCCAATCCGAGGTCCACAATCGTAATCACTAGATCACGGAGACAGGGGGTTTAGTTGCGTAGAGTAGTCACAAAGGTCTCTGCCTACAAACTGACAGCGGGAAGGTCGAGTATAGGTTGAACCCTGTTCAGGGCGCTAATTTTGAATCAGGCTTTGATCGCTTTCTTCTCCTCTCTCCTAAAGTTCAGTCCACCGACGGTCGTTGTTCCTCAGATACAATACTAGCCTAAAGTACTCTGTAACTGGGGTTCGATGTAACAGGCAGCTAATAGTTGGGACAGTACGAAGTTTCAGGTGCGAATTATACTAAGAATACAGATTATTTGGAGAAGATATGGGTTCTCTTCTATTCTGGAGGTCTGAAGTTCGATTTCCTGTAAAAGCTCCACCTTGGGAAGTAACCGTAGCTCAGTTAGTAGAACGCTGGCTTCCCATTCAGAGGATCATGGGTTCACGTCCAGTTCTCACTGAAGTTTTCTGTGGTTTCCCTCGGTCGCACGAAGCAAGTGCTGGGATGGTACCTTGAATGAAGTAAGAGTCGATTCCTTCCCAAATCCCTTCTTTTGCTGTTGTGTTGTCTTCAATGTAAAATGGCCTCTGAGTTCAGAGCCCCCGAAATTCAGTTTTATACAGAAATTGTATAATTTTAGGTAACATCTCATACTCACACACACTTGGGACACCCCCTCTGGAAGCCAGTGAACCTCTCCCGAAACCAACTTCTAGATACGTGTCTGTCTGACTTGTATTTGGAGTTTGAAGATACACATGTTTCCAAGGGTAACACTAGGAAGACTGGTCAGTAAATTGAACTGAATTGAATTAGCCTTTATAGCAGGGCGAAGTTCAGCATACGCTGGTCTTCCATTAAAGTAAATATTGTCGTAAGACTCAAATCTTTAAATCATGGTATTTCGTGTCAACTGCAGAAAATTTGTATTTATGCAGAAAAACATCGTACTGATGGACCAACCTATAAAAGAAAACCGCATTTGTGGATCAACTGGCAACTGCTGAATTCGTCCCATCCCGATTAACTTTGATGCTAGGTTGATGGATACGTGGATCCAACCAATAATACCACGGGCAGGATTCGAATCAGAATAGAGGAACCATAGCCCACTGTCTAAAAGCACTGTGGTCTGCTTTTGTCTATGCTCAACTTCAACCGAGATACCTCGATGACTGGGAAGGGGTACAAAGAATCGAAAGTAATTTATCGATAATTTAGTCTACTCTGATCTGTCATCAGCACACAACAGAGAATTTTCGTACAATGATTAGATTTTTCAAGAGTGGAAAGTGAAGATAGCTCTGAAGGGGGGGGGGGGAGGGGGGGGGGGAGGTTCTATTATCTGGAGTGGTGCGAAACCGACGATCGCAAATTTGACGACACACGATGATGTATAAGTTCTGATTGCCAAGGTTTGCAGCTTCTTAAGACCTGAAACAGATAGAGACTTCAGTCATTTAAACCGGAATTATACTACCAAAGAAAATTAGCTTACCTTATGCAGGCACACCCCAATCTAGCAATACTCTCCGTAGACTGCACAACGCATTCGATCATTACTAAAAGCAACTGCTTGATCATTAGTGTTGCACTTTTCGAGTTTCTGAATTCGTCTTTGTCTGAAAAGAGAAAGGAAGTAGAGATATTAAGGCAAGAACAAAGACTTAAGCAGTATGGACAGTGTGATCATAATGGTGGCAAAAGTCACATAAACATAAACGAACTGTTCAACTCGATTACCTTTGTCTGTCAGGCGACCTTTGCTTGAACGTATCACGCGGTCAATGCAAAGACTTTCCACAGTCATTTTATCTGACTTTCGAGATCAGAATATTAATACAAGTAAATTCCCGTGTTGACAACATCTGTTTACACTTAAGCAGATTTGAAAAAAATTGAAGATAGCACTCTGTATCAGCTCTACTGTTAGTGGTATTGGAAATATGAAGCTCTAAACTTCATTTCCACACGCTTTCGGCAGCCTGGAAATTAATGAATTTTATTTATGGCCTTTAGGAATCTAAGGCTCAGGGTAGGGAAAAGGATTCGGAAAGGTGTCGGCCAGGGCCTATGAATTTGCCTGGTGTGACTAAGGAAAAACAGTGGTAAAACCTCAATCAGGATGATCGGCCTCTAGGGTCGAACCCACGACCTCCCGAATGCTACGCCAACGCTCTACCACTGAGCTACGGCGGCTCGGTCAGCAGTCTGGGGGCTTATCCTCTCAAAGACCTCCAATTTCAATATCTATTACCAATAGGCTTACTCCCAATCCGACGAACAACCATTCAATTAATATGACTAATTTCTACTACGTGACAAGAGAACTAGAAAATCTGAATTCGGCTGCAAAATAATTGAACACAATAAGAAACAAAACACGCACAAATTATTACAGTATAAACATAAGGAGGACCCGATGACATCCTGAGGTACGCACAGGGAAACTAGTTTTTTTTTTATTTTCTTTTTTAATGGAGAAAACTAACTCAATGAAAAGAACATGCTAGTTTTATATTTACCAGATTACAAACGGCCGGATGAATCGTGGCCACTGAACTGTGGCCAATTTGAAATCAGTTTCTACCTGTTTTCATTGACGCGCTATCGTAATGGAAACAGCTAAGCAACTGAAAAGGATCTGTCCGCTTTAGAGTCACCACATTTAAAACGGCTGAATAATATATCGAAGTCGCCGAATTGACATCTGAAATCAGTTTCTCTCCTGCTTTAGTTTAGGATCTAATTTGCTTTACAGACGAACAAAGTGTAATTGAAATAAGACCCCGAACAGTTTGAGAGATCCACGAACAATCGTTCAACTAGTACAGTCAGGGACAAAACAGTCTTTCCCTTTGGTAACATTTCTTTCCTAATTGATTCTGGAATGAAGAGACCAATTTCAGCAAATTAAAGAAACCGTAATTTTCTGTGTTCCAGAAAAGAGGACAAAAATCGGCCAATCAATTCAATCCCAGACTCTACAAGAAAATAAAAAATACAAGAATGCTAATCAAATTAATTTAAGACAAAAGAAATCACCAAAATTAAATAGCAAAGACTTGAGAGCACAACCACGTTTGGAAAAGTATACCAATAAAGCTAAGATACCAACCAAAATTCCTGTGGTCCAGTACTTAAGTTCGAGGACTGGGTAAGGAAGGATGCATATTCGAATCCTGCTAGTGGTTATCTGAACTAAGGTTTTTGTATGGATTTCAATAGTTATACCGGAATGGTACCTAGACTAAGACATCGGCCGGGTGCCTCGCATCAGGAAGAATGCTCGCAGACGAACGTGATCCCTAAGACACAGAACATGTTCATTGTATAGAAAAGAAATTAAATAAAAAAATACAACATTCGAATAAGACACTGTGAGAGGAACTTAATTAAGGCCCTAGCCAGATTGAACATCTTCAGTATATCGAACTTCATAAGAATTTCAATATATTTCCGACCTTTAGGAATCTAAGGGTCAGAACCGGACAGGGAAGGGGAAAGAATGCGGGAAGGCGTCGGCCCGGGCCTAAGCTGAAAGTACCATTCCGGCATTTGCCTGGTGTGACTGAGGAAAAACCCTGGAAAAAGTAAGTCAGGATGGTTGACCATTGGGATTGAACTCAGAACCTTCCGAATGCGAATTTGAATTTTATTTATGACCTTAAGGTATTTAAGGCTCAGGACGGGATAGGGACGTGGGAAGGTGTTGGCCAGATCTTAAGTTTAAGGTACTATCCCGGCAATTGCCTGGTGTGACTGAGGAAAAACCTCAAGACAGGATGGTCGGCCGTTGGAATTGAACCCACGACCTCTCGAATGTTAAGTCAACGCTCTACCGCTGAGCTACGGCCGCTCGGCCTTCTGAATCCGAAGCCCACTCACTCTCTATCACTGAGCTCTGTCGGCCGCTCATCCTCATAAGAAACTGAAGAAATGAATAAATTCTCGAAGTCGAAGTAAAATCACCTTCCTTATTCCTTACGTACATTCTAGGCATTGAGATATTGACTAGGTGATGATACAGCAATCTTAAAGTTTGTCTATCATTACCGATTGTTACTGTATTAACCACTTAATATAGCTACAACAATAAAAAGCAGTTACTAAGAAATGTTTTCAGTGTTTCATTCTCGAAGTTATCTTGTTTCGATCAAACATCCTGAACTGTCAGTGAAGTATTTTTCCTGGTCTCCTTGATGATCTACACCCATAGTAGATCACCACGTGAGACCAGAAGGTATCCCCACTGACAATTCAAGACGTATTCAACCATGTTAGTGCGGGAGTTCGGTCGGTAAAAAAAAAAAGCACCAAAATTCGAAGTTCATTCGCTCCTTATGAAAGCTGTCTTTGGCACTGAATCTCCCATACTAGGTCGCACACATTGCATTGGGGGCAACAGCGGGAAGGGAGTCGTCGCCTTTGGAATAAAACCCGTCGGAGGAAATCTCAACGAAATTAGGTTTCTTATCTCGATGCAATGAGACCTTAGGTGATGAGGGCCTTATACTTATAGCATTGGTCCATTCAACTAAAGACTGAAAGGGGTTTTTGATATACAAACCAGTTTAAAATCTTGTGCCGAGTGGACTACTGTGGAAGGCATCTACTACGCCCGTCAAAACTCCAGTAGGTGCTTCCGAAAATCAGATCAACTTTTTCGTTCTCATAAGCAGACACAGAAAAATAATATTGAAACTAAAATGTAGCTGAAAAAGGTTTATTAAAAAAATCACGTTACCGAAACAAATTTTTAACTAATGAAATCAAAATGAATCGATCGAAATAAAGAATACCAGTAAAACTAATCACTAGGAACATCTATTGGGTAAGTGCAAAATTTCTACCAGTTTCGACATGTCTCAGGTTGGCGGAGTACTGACTTCACAGATGGAGCTGTCAGTGCGTGTGGACGAGCAGACAGGGACAAAGTACCGTGTCAGTGAAGTGGAGACCGATAAGGAGCATCTCAGATAGTTTACTTTTTGAGTTCGATTAAGGCAATCACGCGGTCGCAATGTGACGCAATATTCAGCCAAGTGTGTGGTGAATATGCTGTTAATGATAACACATATCGGTGGTTTCGAAACTTCAGAGACGGAAACAGCAGCTGTCAACATTAACCACAGTGTGGACATTCATCAGTGTTTTGCGAAAAGTATCCCATCCAAACCATACGAAATAGCTCGAATCCAACTGTACAGGAATTAGAGGAAACCTTCTAGTTACACAGGACAACAGTTGAAAGACGACTCGAATCACCGGGTTTCACCACCAAGTTTGACTGTTTGGTTCCACATCAGCTGAGTGCAACTTAATAGGAGGGGCGTGTCACGAACTGTATTTCCTTGCATTCTCGGTACGAAAACGACCGGTTCCTTACACGCATTGTCACGGGTGACAAGAAGTGGATTCTACACAGGAACGTAAAGCGTCAAAAGACTTCGTGTCGCGTTTCCGAACCGCTCCCATCGACGTCCATACCAGAATTTTATCCCAAGAAAGTAATGTTAAGATTAAGAGTATGGTGAGATGTCAAAGGTCCTGCACGAAAACCCATTTATAATCTGCTGCGAAACAAAACCACTTTTTCTTACCTGTAGACTACCACGGCCTTTCCGATTACGGGCCATTAGTGATATAGTGAGGAGCGTGCCCCATGTCTTTGTTCTCAGCGATGCCGTAATGCAAGCACCCCTCTTTCTCCCGCAACTAGACACTCATACAGAAACTTAACTATGGTGTTTAAAAATAAGAAAGAAATGTTTCTTAAGGGATTTAAAAGTAGAGAGTGAAGGGTGCGATGAATTTGTTTCTCGTTCAGCGGAGGGACTATTCGTAGAGAGATATTCTGAGGTGCTCTATCTTCATTCTATCACGGTCTGAAGAAATTCCACATTTTTGTTGCACACAGCTCACAAACAAAATAAAACTGACCAGAAACGCAAGAAACCCATTCCTATTATTTAAAGTTTGGCAACATTGTTTCTCTTTCTTCAGCAGCTGAACAGTGTGCCCGGTGTCACTGGACAGCCTTGAACATAAGAAAGAAGTTCCTTATCTAAAAGCACACAATTCTTGTGCAGGGCTATCAGTGGTGCATGCCCAAAATATAAGTTTATGTAAATATTATAATGAATTCTGGCAACTCTCTTGGTCAGAAGACACACTGGGAGATGCGTTTCATGTCTTTCTATCTCACTCTGTCACGTTTAGTGACAAAGAATGAAGTTGAAAACGTCCGGGGAAATTTAACAACTTGACAACACCTGGAAAACCCGAAAAAGAAAAGCAGAAGAATTTGTTTCCCATTTTCCCAGGGTTGCCGGGTGTAGCCAAGTTATCAAAATTTACCGGACATTTTTAACTTTGTCCCTTTTCGTTGAAAATTACATAGCGAGCTACCCACAATCACTCCGCACCAACAGTGTTGCCAGAGTACATTGTAATATTGAAAAAAAAATAAAAGTTTTCGGAATACACTATTAATACCCCTACAGAGACGTTCTACGCTTAAGAAGATTCTTTCTGACGTTTGATGAACGATTCTCTAGTGACACCGAGAAATGTTGCAATCAGCTACATAAATACGTTTTGCACACGAAAATATTAAAGTACAGATGGGCTGGAGACACAACACAGCACGGTGGAAGATGACGGATGGAGAGATGAAATAACAAGATTTGCTAAATCAGCGTGGCCAAGAAAAGAAAAGTTGCAAAAACGAAGAGAATGGAAACATCTAACAAGGGAACTTGGTGAACTGTTCAGTCGACATCGAGATGATGAATATGCCAAATGATAAGCCTCATCATGCTTACTTTAACAGCTACAATATTAGCTGCCACAACTTTGTGTTAGCCTTGTAATAAATATGCAAAATACTATACAGGGTGCGGCCATATTGTACAAAACAGTCGAATAAAAATAATACGAGACAGACAGGAATGAAATATCCCCGAGCATGTTATAGGCAAAGGGGAAAATGGAACGGACCATACCACGTTACCGGCGGCCATTTTGAAATCCGCCATCTTGAATTCAACTTGAAAATTTTAAATAGGAAGGGATGTGTGTGACATATCAACTAGCACTAAAATTTCCTCGGGAATTCATAGCTGTGGTTGTTTTTTGTCTATCTCTAACAGTTTGTGAGAGATGTAACGGTTTTTCCGTTATTGTTCGTTTCAGGTTCACTAACTGAAGATGGTCCTCACGAAAGCTACACGCAAAGAGATTGATCTGATGTTGGGTGAACGAAGTGAGCACCATCGCAGATGATTTCAACCATCGCCATGCTGAAAGGAATAATTGGTGATGTGATTGTCGTTTTGTGGTTCACAGCTGTTCTCCGCATTGATGAATGTGTTCGTTATGGTGTTACAAGGTGTGTATGGTACGTAATCCTTTCTTTCAGAACAACCCGTCGAGTTCAAAACCTACCCTAATTTTGTTCATAACTGGAACACCAATGTTTGAACATTATCCTCTAAGCTCACTGACAGTTCTACGTGCCCAACCACTGTTATATCAGAGCTGTTCATTAGTTTTAAGCAATATTTCTCTGGTTTAATTTCGGAGATAGAACCAATTTCCAACAATATATTTAAAGACATATTTGAGGAAAGATGAGTTCGGTAAAGCTAGATGTTGGTTATCAGATATTATTAGTTCTACATAAGGTTTAGGAACTGATGTTAATTCTTGTTTATTTTCATCCAACAAACTTCCTAGTAACAAAGCATCGTTAAAAAATTGAGACCGGTTAAGTTCTGGTCTACGACAATTCTACCGGTTCAACTAACTTTCAACTAATTCTGATTCTACCGGTTCCACAGTAGGAACTGAATCTTATTTAACTAGATTTGATTGATCTGACTCTTGTCGAGGCGGAGTTGTACGCTTTGATTGGTAGATCCTGGCCATGTGCCCAATTTTCAAACATTTTTTTGCAGATAAGTTTGGACGCAAAACAATTTTTTATAGGAATCAAACATCTTTATGAAAACGAGTAATCTTTTCGTGAGAAAGTTGTACCATGGTTCAATCAAGTAACATCTATGATGAATCAGAATCAGTTTACTTTTATCGTTCACAAACTTTTTATCAAAACTAAAGTATAACGTCACGTTTTATAAATCATAGTTGCCTGTACATAAATGTAAGATTCAAACAATGTAAGAAAACCCTGATTTATATCTATGGCAATTCAGCCTCTTTTCTAAAAAAAACCCTACCAACATCAAAAACCTGCGACACAAAATCGCCCGTCTGAATCAGCTCTAATGATGAAATCATAGACTAGGACTCTTACGACGTCTAAAGGATGTTCTGTTCATGAATAATTTGATTTCATTTCAACTTAACTTTGCACGAAAACATACAACACTATAAATCTAATAAATGCTGTTCGCAACCGAACCTAAAACTTCCGTCTGAATCTGTCTTAACTCAGGGTTTAACATTCGAGACTCAAAATACAATACAAAATCATGTACAAGTTTCAAAAAAGGAAAACCAAATAGATGATAAATCCATTTCAGCTAAACACGATATTACCAAATTCTTCCTCTTTCTAAAGGAATCATCATTCAGTTAATCGAACTTAGTGTTTGTACAAATTGATTTTCCCATTAAACACAGGAAATGTCAAACACAAGGTAAACGGGATAATAATAATAATAATAACCACTGGATTGACAGGCCGAGAGGCCCTGAGCCTGCCCCAGCGCCATCTATCCGCGGTTGGTGGAACTGTATCCACCTGAGTTGCGGCTATGTGGACAGCACCGCACGCACCTGACCACGAACAGGCGTATCAGGAGCTTTCTAGACAGAGTGGCCGTCACGTGACTCCCCAGTTTACCTCACGACGCTGGGTGGACGCCGAAAAGTGGGACTCTATCCGGGAATTGAACCCGGGACCACGCGGACATGAGTCCAACGCTCTAACCGCTAGACTATGAAGTCCCTTCAAGATAAACGGAATAGATATAGAAAATGCTAATGTAGAGCACTCGTTAAAAGAAAAGGTAAACGAAGTGATCTGACAAAGGACGGTGGAACATTCTGGTGGCCATCTTGAGCAGCTCATCCCATTTATAAAAAGTGAGACCAAAAAGACTAATTGACAAGGTGGTCAAAACCAAATGTGATTATCAATGGAAAAGAACTAAATGATGAAAGAATCAAGAATAAAGTCAATAATAAACAACCAACAATTAATGTTAAGATGTAGGTTCAAATAAATGTGAATAAACAAACCTGAATTTATTGTTCTATTTAAACAGAGGAAACCACATTTTGTTTAAAACACCCGGATCATGATTTTGCTTGGGTTGTGTTTCATTTATAAAACAGCTCTCATAAACTACTCTTTCGTTTAAAGAGTCGATTTTAACAGCTTTACATCCGAAACATCATTGGAAGTGGCTTGTAAGTGCTGGGATAATCCCGAAACCGAATAATTACCTTTCGCATCTATAATATGTTCAATGATTCTAAGTTGGACTTTTTATTGTCATACCAATGTATTGTTCGTTGGGGGCTCCATAGTCTAGTGGTTAGAGCGTTGGACTCATGTCCGCGTAGTAACGGGTTCAATTCCCGGCTGAAGCACCCAAATCAGCGTCCACCCAGCGTCGTGAGGCAAACTGGGGAGTCACGTGAATAAAGATACGCCTGTTCGTGGTCAAGGTGACGCGCACTGCTGACCCCACGGCCGTTACTCAGGTGGACGCAGTTCCACCAAGCGCGGACAGATGGCGTTCGGGTAGGCTCAGGACCTTTCGGTCTGTAACGCCAGTTGTTATTATTATAATGTATTGTTCGTTACATTGGCATGTGACTTGGTAAACACCACTCCTAGAATTTTTTGGGAGGCGAAATAGTCTTTAAATTGTGTGAAATGCTTGTTCAAATTTCAAATTCAATATACCTATGTCGTTTACCTTATGTCCTTGTTCATTTATTTGCGACTGAGGAAGAGTTTGTACTTGAGCTCGAAAGCGTTTGTGCTACAGTACTTTTTACGACTGCAAGTTTTACAGTTGGACCACACGGGGAAGTACTGCACCTTTCAAGGTAAAATAAATAATATGCGTTCCTCATTTCCTGTGCAATATACTGGAATATAGTGTACCATTTTCTGAACATGTTTACATTTTTTTTAGTAATGTTCCATATATGCTTGGTTCAATGTTTTATGACCTTTAAAACAGTTGTCGTTGAAGTTCCGAAACATGGAGTTGTAGAATTCAAACACCCAGGGTTCCCACTCATTTACCAAGATCAGATTCCCTGACTTTTCCAGGTCACTACTCAGAAATTTCCAGGTAGCCCATTTTGTATATATATCATAATTCCATGGGAAAATAAAGATACATCAAAATATTTCACTGTATTCTTTTCTTAAATTGCTTCGTGGTTGGCACATTAGCCTCCAAGGAATTTCAAAAACGATCTAACATTAAATGCCTGCTGTAGCTAAATGAACTTCAAACAATAAGCTATCAAATTCCCTGACTTTTCCAGGACCTTTTAGGGCTAAGCTGGATTCCCTGACTATTCCAGGTTTTCCAGGTGAGTAGGAACCCTGACACCTTACACAACTTTTTTTTTCTTTCTTTAAATAAACTTGTACTCTGTCACACTTTATTTACATTTACAAATACACGTATCCATACAAAAAGCACATTTGAACACACTAAAAATGTCATTGGCCTTTAAAAGTCTTTCGAAGGAAGGAAGAAAATACTTTGCGAATGAATTGTTTACCGTAAAAATACAGGTGAAAAAGGACAATTTTTCCAAGATAGGTGTTTTCTTTAATTGAGAACATTACCGGAAAACGGGCTCATAGACCTATGTGCTCTTTTTCCGGCAATCGCTTTAAACGATCTGCCATGTTCTTTTCTACACGTCCTGCAAATTGCAAGTCAATATTGCTATTCGTTAGTTTGGTAGAAAGACATATGTAGAAAAGTTTCCGCAAATGAAAACTGTCGTCTTGCTTTTGGACCCTGCTGGCGGACAAAACCTCAACTCGAACAATGATCAAGTTTTATTCATGGTTCAGCCATGGGTTTGATGTAGAACTTCTTCACATGTTTTCTGTCAGCGGCCAATCATTTACACAGTACGACAGCACCGTCGCCTTGGAAAAAGACGTTCTTTTCGATTGAAAGTGAATGGGTGAAATTAATGCCAAAGCTAGAACGGTGTGGAAAATTGTTTTTGAGCGGCCATTTTGAATCCAAGATGGCGACTTTTTCAAAATGTAATATTTTTTTTCTAAACTACTCTTGATAATACACACCTTGACGCCAAATTTCGTATCACTAGCTCAAACGACGTTTAACATGTTTTTGGGGGCCACTTTGAATCCAAGATGGCGACTTTCCCAAAGTGTTGTAATGTTTTCCTAAACTACTCTTGATAATACATCTTTATGCCAAATTTCGTAGCTCTAGCTCATACGGTGTTGAAAATGTTTTTCGGCGGCCATGTTGAATCCAAGATGGCGACTTCTTCAAAATGTTGTAATACTTTTCTAAAGTACTCTTAATAATGCACCTTTACGTCAAATTTCGTATCTCTAGCTGAAACAGTGTTGAAAATGAATTTTGGAGGTCCGCCATTTTGAATCCAAGATGGCGTCTTTGGAGACATTGTGTAATATTTTCGTAACCTACTGGTAATGATGTATAGTCATACCAAATTTCTTTTTTCTATCTCCAGTCGTTTAGACTGTGTATTCTATGAAAAAAAAAACATTTTGGCCGCCATTTTGGATCCAAATGGCGACTTTTTTACATTTTCTAATATTAATCTACTAGTGATGATGTACCGTCATACCAAATTTCGTTTTTCTAGCTCCAGCTGTTCAGGTTGTGTAATGGGTTCCCAAAACCTTGGTCTTTTTAGGTGCAACATACTAGTTAGGCAGTTTAACAAAGATATTGTTATTGTCATTTTTAATGTTCTTTTGTATTAAATGCTGTGCTTAAAATTGTCTGTGGTTTCTTTTTTCAACCTAATCACCAAGAAATCTTTTATTGCCGAAAGAAGAGAACATAACATGCATACACAATTTTCAATACATTTTCATGTAAACTTTGAATTCAAGCAGGTTAGTTAACAGTATTCAAACCTGATTCCATGCTCTTTATACTGGTATCTGTGACATAAATATTATTTCAAAAACTTCTTGTTAAAACTGAATCTAAATCTTTACCAGCAGTTTACCGAGAATGCGTTTTTGATCCATGTGCCCTTTTTCCGGCAATGTCCTTAATTATTGTCCTCCATTCGTTAAAAATGCCTTTATTTACATTAATATAATAATAATAACCACTGGCGTTACAGACCAATAGGTCCTGAGCCTGCCTCAACGCCATCTGTCCGCGCTTGGTGGAACTGCATCCACCTGAGTGACGGTAGTGTGGTCAGCATTGCGTGTCATCTAGCCATGAACAGGAAGGAGTATTAGGGGCTTTCTAGACCGAGTGGCCGTCTTTATTCATGTGACTCCCCAGTTTTCCTCAAGACGCTGGGTGGACGCCGAAAAGTGGGACTCCAGCCGGGAATTGAACCCGAGACCGCGCGGACATGAGTCCAATGCTCTAACCACTAGACTATGGAGCCCCTAATTATTTACATTAGTAATTATTATTTAAGAATTACAACTCGGACGCTACTGTACATTGGGGACAGCACCGAGAAGGATTTGTTGACCTTATTCAAGGCATTTATCTAATGCGACCGCGGGATACCAGAGAAAAAACAGTTACGATGAACGGCAGCTGGGCACGAACCCACGACCTTCCGAAAGTGAAAAGCCAACGCTCTACCAACTAAACTACGTTCACCCGTTTCATCCTCCCATCCCCCAAAAGTAAATTTCTACCGACGACACTAATCTTACACCAAAATTCCTTTGAAAGGAAAACTTTTAATTAAGAAAAAAATTGACAACTATAATCTTACCTTTTAAGAAAGTTAGGTATTCTACAACAAGATCTGTAGTCAGTCCACAACACTGTTTAAAATTTGGAGCAAAATTGTCCCATCCACGGGAAATTCGGCTTGTCTTACGCAGCCAGCTTTGAACCATTGGCAACAACAGATGGTTTACACAATACATGGCAAACTCAGGACCTAAGTAAACAAAAGGAATAATTAATTTATTATGTTATTTTCTGGGAATTACTCACCATACAGTAAACTTAGGAACTGTAGAAATACGATGAAATACATGGGAGCTTATTTCTAGGGTATTTAACGTCAATAAACAATTTATATTATTTCATACTGAAACAAACAACTCAAGAAAAAGCGAATGTCAACTACGCGTTGAATGATGCTCAAAAGCGCATGATGGCAGAGCTATAATTTTTAATGAGCACTTGTGCGTACGAAAATCTTGTATGCACTTGTACAATAATTGACAAACGGAATTAAGAATGGCTAGCTTTTAGCCTTCTGCAAAACTATTCTCTGACCTCTGGGTGGCTGCGTGTGGTCACGGCTTCAGTTCCTGCCTGGGTCCATTGAAAACAGAGTGGATTGTATCCTATTTTATCCCATCCACAGAAGCTCACCAGCAGGCACGTACTCAGAAGTTGGTTTGGGGAGGGGGAGGTGGTCCAGCGCCTTTGACGAGAGGGGTCCGTAGTGTCTGGGTGTGAAATTTACGTAACACGCATATAATTTTGCCAAAAATGATACAAATTTCTTATATATAATTTCTTAAAAATTTCGGTGTTGACCCAACATCGTGAGGACAATTGGGGAGCTGCTGTGAATAAAAGACAGTGGCGATCACAGTGAGAGTTTCGGCTTTCCTCTCCCAACCCGTCTGGTCAGCGTGGGAGCTGCAGACCAACTCCTCCCTTCGGGGAGAGGCCTCATCCACTAGTAGATTGAATATGGCTGTGATTTATTATTATTATTATTTATATATATATATATCTGAATTTCGGGGACGGGAGGTCGGACTCCCAGCATCCCCTTCTGAGTACATCCATGTTTTTTTTTGTTCAGAGCACGTGATTTTGAATTCATCCGCTAGACAGCTCTGGCATAGACCTCATAATAGAATATGACGCCTATGGCAGAGCTATCTAGCGGATGAACTCAAAATCATGTGCTCTGACCAAAAACCCATTAGTTTTAGCGCAGCCAGAAATGAGGGAGATTGGTAAGTTTATCTATTATGAGGTCTATGGTTCTCCTATAATATTCCTCAGGACTTAAGAATTCACTGCGAAAACTCGATCCAGAAACTTTGTTTTTAAGAAATGCGAAGAGCATGGGCGGATTTATGGGGAGCACTGCCCCCAGTCATTTCAGAATAATTTAAATGTTTCATTCTAAACGATAGGTTTTAAAGTAATTCCTCCCCCCCTTCCCCCCAGGGTCTCTCTGCTAAATCCGCCCATGGCAAAGGGAGCTTGTAAGAGCTTTGCACACTAATGCTCAATAAATGAATCTCGTTACGATAGAAAAAGTAAGTGCTTAAACATTCTAATACAGTTATAAAGCTTAAGAATGGTTTCTTACATCATTATGTGAAGTTTAGCTGCAATCAGACGACGTGTTTAATAACTGAGTCTGCTATAGAAGCTGTAAATGTTCTGATATTGTGCTGTGGTTAAAAGTTTACTAAATTAGTGTCGTTACCATGGCAACAACAACGATTGAAGCATGTTCAATAATGTACATGTAAGTTTCGATTTCGACTCTTCTAATCCATGCTTTTAATTAACAAGTACTTTTCTAAACTTGTATTTGTGCTTTTATATAATATGCAACATAAGCGTAAACCTATCGCACATCTGAGGGATGATGTTCGTCGGCGAGCACTTTCAGGGAAGAGAAAGAGTGTGGCAAGGGGTGTGACCTAAGGTGCCATTCGGTCATTCGCCTGGTAAAACAGGAAATTCCACGATAATTTCAGTCGGGTGGTTGGCAACACTGATCCGAGGTCCGAGGTGTACGAGGAACAGAGTTTTGAGAAGAAAAAAAAATAGTGTAGTGAACACTGTTGCCAGGGTCGCATATTTTTCGTGAACTCTTATGCATTTTATCGATTCAGAAATGAACATTAAGATTAATAGAAATTTTATATCTACCGTAAAGGAAATTTAAAAACAATGATTAGTGTAATTAATTGGCAACTACGGTTCACTCAAAAGGAAATTCAGAATTTGAATTAAAAAAAAGATATATGCTGAAAAGGAAGATAGAAGGCATTGAAGACGGAATTTCAGTCTTATTTTATCTGGCCTTGTTCTGGATACTATAGGACTAGGGTTGTTTTTTAGGAGTTCCACGTACGTGAATCCATTTACTCGTACAATGGACAAGAAACGTAAACAGCGTTCTGAATATAAAACTGCATTCCATGCGCATCTGGTGCTGAAATAAGCTGTAAGCCTTTCGAAATGTGAAACTGGAGGAGACTGAACGAACAGACTGAGTACAAGCACTGATTACTTAGCAGAAAAGGACGATTCTGGAGATAATAAACCAAAACTAGCAAGAAAATCGATGCCATGCTGCCCAAGTATAGTTCCCAAGTTATAATAAACTGCCCTTCTCTTCATCTCGGAAACCGCCACTGCAATGTATATGATCTATACGAGATCAACGAGACATTTCCAACGACATCTCAAACACCTTCCTAGCTCTAGTAGTTCCAAAGCTATCTCTGGCACAGCTCCTTCAATTTGTATAACCATAGACCTCATATTAGCACGCTCCCCCATTTCTGGCTGCGCTAAAACTAATGGATTTTTGTTCAGAGCACGCGATTTTGAATCCATCCGCTAGGTAGCTCTGCCATAGACTTCATAGTACAATATGACGTCTATGGCACCACTAGGTAGCTCTGCCATAGACCTCATAATACAATACGACGTCTATGGCAGAGCTACCTAGCGGATGGATTCAAAATCACGTGCTCTGAACAAAAATCCACTAGTTTTAGCGCAGCCCAAAATGGGGAAGCGTGCTAAGTCTATCTATTATGAGGTCTATGGTATAACCTATACAGGTTAGTTAGTCTCGCAGAGACCTTTCGAACGACACCTCAACCCCCGTTAGAAATTTAGATTCCATTTTTTTTCTCGAATCTGAAAACTCGTTGGAAAAAAAAATAGTTTCTGCTCAGGTATTTTGTATGTTTGTTTGTAATTTCAAGCTTTATTTCTTGCAAATCTTTCGTCAACGTCAATTCAACCTTTTTTTTTCTTCCGAGATCTTTAGTTTTTGATGGAAAAGATGATAAAATCCAAAAGTCGAAACAAAAATCTAAAAGTTGAGGATTTAAAAAAAAAAATTAATTTGAATCTCGGGATGTAGAAGAATATCTTTATTCAAAGGTTCAATGACCACATTTTGAAAATTAGCCAAATTAGCTCATTTGCAGGATGATGTGATGAACTAAAATTTTCCGTTTCCTGTAATTAAAGTTTTAAAAGCAGCTCTTTTTGGTCACAAGTGAGGTCAAATATCTTTCCATAGTGAAGTAAGATACAATTTTGGAATAATTTTATTTCCTGCATCTTGGAATAAGTTATCATAAATAAGGCTGCTACTTACGCTAATTTTTACTTCATTGGATATTATTTGTAAAAGGTGTTTTTTTTTTTTTAAATTTTTTTAAAGTAGCAAATGATTCACTGACTCCATTTAAATAGAGGAAATAATTTCTGAGGGTGTAAATATACAACATTCTCCGTAAGTATTAGTTGCAATACATTATTATGACAGAAGAAAAAAGTTTTTGTTTTTTTTAAATTTTATTTGGTAATCAAAACAATACAAAAAAATTTTGTTGACTATTCACAAACGAAAAAAACTGTTTACAATATGTTATTTGAAATTAGTAAGAAAGGAATTGAAAATTAAAATAGATGAACTAAGACAAAATACAATGAAAGGAAAACTAATGAAAAGAAAATTCAACGAATTGAAAAGTAAGAATAGTCAATTGAGAAAATATTAAATTAACGAGAAGATAAAATTGAATTAATTAATGAAAAATAGAAAGGAAATGGTGCAAAAGGCTAATATAAAGTACCTCCCTTCCGTATATAAAATTGCCAAAGTTAATTCACAATTATTTCATCAGGTAAGAACCTACATGAATAAGGACCTAAACTTTGTTTTCTCAGTTATTTGTTCAAAGTTAGACGATGGTTGATGCGATGTTTTGTTGCATGAAAAGAATCCAATTGTTGTGCTCTTCCAAACCATCTCACAATTCAACTGATCGAAAATGTAGAACTAAACCAAATCGGTGACGTATTCATATAATTTTTTTCTAGAATTTCAATGAACTGTTCAAGTGATGTAACACACAATTTTCTCCGTCTGTAACAACCGATTCTATTACCAGGGGACGACAAAATATCGTTTGTACCATAATTCAAGATGATTGGCTCGTCTTCTTCTCCTCTCTCTTGTCTCTAGCATTCACCATAATCTACAGTTCTTATTTCACGTTCTTCGTTTGCTGCATCATCTTCAGCTGGTGGTGCTTCTTCAGCTGGATGTGCTTCTTCAGCTGATGGTGCTTCTTCAGCTGGTGGTGCTTCTTCAGCTGGATGTGCTTCTTCAGCTGATGGTGGTACTTCAGCTGGATGTGCTTCTTCAGCTGGTGGTGCTTCTTCAGCTGGTGGTGCTTCTTCAGCTGGTGGCGCTTCTTCAGCTGGATGTGCTTCTTCAGCTGATGGTGCTTCTTCAGCTGGTGGTGGTACTTCAGCTGGTGGTGGTGCTTCAGCTGGTGGCACTGCTTGTGGTGGAGGAGCTGCTGAACGATTTTGAGGGCATCCGATGTTTACCAACAGTTCATTTCGCCTGTTTCTTAAAAGCTTCAAATGATGCTTTTCAGCACGCAGGTGATCATAAGCGTCTCGGATGGTTTCGTCCAGATAATCACGCTCGTGTTGACTGGCTACTTGTAGTATAAACGGCATCATCTTTGTTTTACTGAAAGACCCACTCAATGTAATTTCTTTGATTTCTTGTTCTCTTTCTTCTACTAAGGCTTCACTTGTATCAAGAAGATCTTGCCAGTACGCTATCAGCCTTGTCGTCTCATTGATAAATTTCTGGTTCATTTTCCACTCAGCCATTAACAACGTTGGTGTCCCTGGTGGAATCAGTCGAGCAAACGGGCTATTAGAAGGAAGGTATATCGAGTCGTCAGATCCAATCGAAGTTCCGGAGTCTGTCCATAAAACGGGGCCAAGTCGTCGTCTTCTGCAAACTGTGCAATACCGCCAACGAAAGTAAGTACATCTATCCATTATCGTCTCAAAGATTCCGCAAATGCTCACTTCTGTAACAGAATAACGCAACGCTTTCTCTCTCTTCTCACAGGACTCTGTATCTATACTTCCTCTATGCACAGCTCGTTGAATGGCAACTGAGGGAAAATGTTGCGATAAACGAAATGTCTCAAGATTCGTTTTTTGACAATCCCTAGAGCCATAAATGATCCATGTCGGTTTTTCTTCTTCTGTTGCATGACCTGCAACAAATTTAATACAACAAATCATGTTGTAAAATGGAGTAAATTAATTGTCTTCTTGAAAGACATTATCTAGTACAGAAAAAAGTGTTCAAAATAAGCACAGTCAAAACATTTTAAATACTTCACGTGTCACGCAAGTTAAGACTTTGTCAACACATACACAAAGTTCCTGATAATATCACACTTCCATTAAGCGAAGAAAACTGTCGTATACGAAAATAGATTAAAAATTCACTGTATCATCATCACTGAGGACATCTTTTTATCATATAATTAGTTGAACAAGTATACATAGTTCCACTGTTTGGCTTAGGTACATCATTGTCCAGACACTCGTAGCTTTTATAATAAATAACTGACTATGTCAGAACTCTCTTTAAGAAAATGTTACTTGTTTAAATGTACCAATACTATTATCCTCTCCATTCTTCAAAATAACCACTTGTTTCTATTAGAATAACAAATATTTAACATGTATATGAGATCTGCCATAGCTTCGGCGCCGTAATGTTTTCTGATTTATTACCATTTCCTCCCCAAATTGCATGGTAGTACATATGCAATTTAGCTAGTTTTAGAAATATTTAGCGTCCTGAACACAGTCAGTATTGGCACTTCAATTTCTACGTTTATTCGATTGCAGTCAACTGGAACCCCGAGAAACCTCTTCCAAGGGTAGTTTAGAAAGGGCAAAGCGGACAGTAGCTGCCATATTTATCTTTTCAGTTGAGTAAATTGCATTTTCAGTATCTTTCGCAACATGGTATGACATATATGTAGGAATTTTCGTTTATTTTTAAAGTACTCACACGATTATCATATGAATTATCATATCATTTCACACAATACATATACTGGCAGCTATTACAAATAATATAATCGCCACACTCACTTCAAAGTAAAAAAACAAAACAAAACGTTATAGCGATTCTTCGAGAGGGTCTATATATTCTGTGTTAATCTATTTCTTCAATCATTTTCATTGACAATGGACGAAGAAGAATCGGATTTATTAGAAACAACAGAATGAAATGCTTGGGTGGGACTAATGGTGTCACTTCCTAAATAGTTTTCCAAGTCTTAAACAATTACTTTTTCGAGTCATCATACTCTTTCGATACAACTAAAATATTTTGAAGCATTGTGCTAGTTGGACTGAATACAGAGGTATCTTCGATCAATGCAGTATTTGCTTCACATATAGAAATGTCCTCTTCAAGAATACTAATATTGGAATCGCAAATGGTGGTATCACCAACAAATGATGAATTTGTTTCACACGTGGATTCATCTAAAGACTCCTCCTTCACGAATTCGATTGAGTTTGTTTCGAAATACTCGCTAGATGCCGAAACCAACGTTGATGGGAAGTCACCACTCACTGCTATGACAATCAAATCCTGTCTTGAAGACATAAGTTTAATTCGAACAGTGTCCATAGTCAGCACACCTGTTCTACTATACCGCTTGATTCGGAATTTCTTTATTCTGTCTGATGCTTGGATTTTCCAAAGGAACCTACCTCTTGGCCATTGGGAAGTACGTGACGAAAGAAACATTGGTCTTTGAATGGACAGTTTCTCTTCATCTTGAAGTACATGCATTTCTTGTTCTTAGCATTTTCCTTGAATTCCTTGATGACTTTCTGCTTGGCCTCCGCTGTCTCCACCCATCGACGACTGGGAATAATATATCTGGATCTTGATCTGCAGACGGGGCAAGATTTGATGCTTGTGTAATCCACCCATGTCTTCCCTTTACGCCGTTTTCTGATACACGCAATACAGAAGCAGTGAGCGCGGTCGGTCAGCATTCCAAATTTTCGTTCTTTTCTTATTTGCTCTCTTCAAAACAAAACACATACACAACGCACAACGTTTATTCTTTGATGAATCATTCGCCATTTTGTTACTGCTTTTCGAATAAAGTTTCTCCTCCCTTTGTGCCCCCCAAGTAAAACAGACAGACTGAAGAAATGCAATCCAGTAGCTGCATTGATGAAACACACAAACAGCTATGGATACAAATTTTGACCTTTGTTGTTTTCAATCTATTAGGTTTATTTCTACAACAATGAATCAGTCTATATTGTTGAAATATATTTTTTATTTTGATGGCATATATACTCATCCTTATTTATGGTATACGTGTTAACATAAGTGTTTGACATTTCCTGAAAGTCCAAATGGTTCTTTACATTAGTACAATCTTCCCATACTTGTCATGAGACTAATAATAGATTTTATAAGCACCCACAAAAAGTGAGAGAAATTTGGTTATGTTTCTCTATTAAAGAAACTTGATATTTAGAAATTGTCTTCAATATGACTGAAGGCCACCATCACAACCACTGGAGATCGTCATCATCAAATATATCTTCGAAATCATTGAAAAAGTCGCCATGAACTGCTTTCTCATTTGCCGCCAAATCCAATAACAGGCCATCAGAACCTCCTGCCTCTTCCATCTCCATGTATGGTGCAGCTCCTTCAGGAAACATTTCATCTGCTACAACAGTAGGCTTCATGTTAACATGTTAGCTACTTATCATTATGGAAAGTGACAAACGTTCCGTCAAATAAATCAAAATTACAGTAGGAATATCTCATCTAATTCTTTGCCTTTGGGTATGGCTCCCTGGATTGAGGCTACATTACCTCTTTGAATTGCCATGCTTATTCTTTGAATTAGGAAGGTGCTTACTCTATCATCACCAGATGATTGTGTGATACGCTTACCTATTTCCTTTATGAAGTTGAGGCTTTCTTTTCCCCATGTTCGATGGCAATGGCTACGAAATGGTACTTCTCTGTAAGATTACTGTATTTTCTCCTTTTTTCCGTTTCTTTTCGACTGGTGATGTTTCCCGCCTGGATTGAGGAAAAAGGGAGGTTGGAAGGAGCAAATGTATCTGAGTAAGTGAAGTCCGAAATTAACGGTTTGCCTCTCTTCCAAGATAACAGAGTCATTCTACCGTTTGTTCTGCTACATCCAATAGCTTCTCGTACTGCAGGAATGCCAGCTGAGATTAGTGCTCTCGTAATAATGTCATTAACATTAGAGTGGCAAGGATGTCTACCTGCGCTTTTGGAACAAGAAAGGCCATGTAATCTTTTTTTTTTTTAAACTTCACTCTTACATGCCTGACATTTATTATTTTCACAAATATCTGCACCCAGACGAATTCCAACTGCTACTTCGAAACATTCGTTACTTAGGTGAAGGCCGAGAGGGGGAGAAGGTTTGAGCCCCACATCTGTTTCGAAGGAAGAAACGACAATTATTCTGGCTTTGTTTTCTAAATTATCTGCAGACTGAAAAGGAGATGTGTGATTTGATAATGGGTTCATCCCATGTGAATTGCTTTCATCTAGTATCGAGTTCGGGTAAGCCTGACCCAACTAATAATGACCAAGTTGAAGAACAAGCCTCAATCTCGGAATCCCCATGAGAACTGATATCGTTTTGGAGAAGTGATTCTATCAGGCATCGGGAACCATAGAATGACACCAAGAAGGCGGGAATAGCCAAATCTAAGGCGCGATGAATGCCTAATCCTCCAAAATTGACTGGGAGAGAAGCCTGAAGTCGTGCATGATCAGGAAGGAAACAATTGAGTATGGATTCTAAACCAGATTTAATGGTGTTATCGTAACGCTCGAGTAGTTCTTCTTCTCTCCAAGAAGGCGAACAACGCAGAAAATATAATAACCTTGGTATGGTAAAAGAAGATCTTAAAAAATAAAATGACGAATGTGCAGAGATCGATGATAGACGTGAAAAATACATCTCAAGTTTGGCCATTTTCCCATTAATAAGGATCTCCTTGCGTCAACAGAGAGGGCAGCACCTAGAAGAAAAGCATTTGACGGAGACATTAGTTGAATGCCTGGAGCCACTTCGTTGAACATTGTGAGAAGTATGTGTGGTTGTTCGATTGTAGTTTCTGAAAAGCCAATCTCACATTTAGAAAAATTAAGGTCAAGACCAATTGTAATGCCTTCTTATGGATATCCTTTAATGTATTTAATATAGTATCCGGGTCTCCCTGCTGCGATTCCGTCGTCTAAGTACCATACATTCAAGTCAGTATTGATATTATTGACAATAGGTTGAAGAGTCATTGCAAATAATGCAGGTCCTAAAGGGTCCCCCTGCTGTACTCCTCTTTGAGATAATATAATATCCTTACCACAAAATAAATAGCTGGCTTGAGCATAACTTTGTAACACACATCGATAGATGGATGGAAAATTGCCCTTGACAACTGTGAGCATTTCTTGCCTGTCTATTTCATTGAAAGCATTTTTGAAGGCAATCTTAATTAAGGCTTTAGGCTTTTGGTGAGGGTATGAATAATATATGCGTGCAGTATGTGCAGCAGCTTCTGCTCCATGCTGAATGCCTACTCCAAGTTGGTGTGGAGAAAGGTGCTGAATTAGCTGATTTTTAATTCTTCCGCAAATAATTTTAGAAGAAAGTCTTCTCCATGTGTTCCCTATAGCGATGGGTCTAATGCCTCCACATTTCTTTTTCAGTGCTATAAGAGAAGCCCCGAAGAAAACTGGCCTTATTGCTATGGACACATGTCCTGATAAGATCAAAGAAAGAAACTCGCAAGTAATCTTAGTAAGGCGATCTTGAGATTCTTGAATATTGTAAAGTGACGAGTAATCAGCTGCAGAATGTGTATAAACACATGTGCTAACACAGCATGCGCGAAGCATGTGCTGTTTGTTTACAAACAAGCAGTAGTAAATGGTGGAGTACGCTAGCGAGTAAAAGCATGTGCTCATACTCGTAAACAAATGATAGTGGAAGACGGACGGAGCCGACCACAGCGACCGAAGACAGCCGACGAAGCAGAAGACAGCGGAGGACTGCAGAGTCAGCAGACCAGAACTGAATAAAAGCCAGCGAGTCAGAGCAGCCGGCACTATTCCGCTCTCAGGGATAGTCGCACCCACTCCTCCTCCTCACCTTGGCCGGTTCTACCACGAGAAAGACCTAAATTCCTCGAACTGATCTGCTACGGGATAGATCGCTCCTTACTACCGCCTGATCTGCTACGAGATAGGCAAAACTCCTAAGTCCAGATCTGCTACGGGATTGGACTTTCAAACTTCCTTTCTCTGCCAGGTAGTTGCCAACTACTTTGGCCATCGCCTGCCATACAACAGACCGTTGTTTGGGCTACATCGACTGCAACAAGAAGACTACAGAGAAAGTAATTTGAGATACTTTGTACCTCAAACATAAGCCAATATAGGTTTGTACGGGAGACTCTTTTTATTAAAATAGTGGACTTGTAATTTTTATAATAAAAGGTGAAGGGATAAAAGACAAGCTACTAACCTTTCATTGCTCTACCTGTCGCTACCTAATAATAATTTAATAAACCAGTAACGGCGCCAGACTCAGTTACTCTGGGCATTGCGGTGGCAATTAAGGCGCTCCCTCAAGGGGAAACGATAATACGATACATTACGATATTATAAAGTATTAAGACCTTGAGGATTGAAGGATACATGCTGTCTATCCCTCCAGTTGAACCAGAAGGGAATGATTTAAGCGCCTTAAGAAAAATCGTTGGACGTAACTTTATTAATATCAATATTATTATCTATTAAGTTAAGAGGTACAAATGGATACGAGTGCGGAGGATGTTTTTCTTTCAAAGCCCTCAAAATGGTGGGGTCAGATGGAGCGAAGCTGTCTTCAGAAATCAGAAGTCCGACAGCACCAGAGGTGTTGAACCTCGCGAGGTCCGACCTCGACCTCAAACCGCGAGGTCGAAGTTAAGTGAGGTTGAGGTCGAAATGAGATCGCGAGTTCGAGGTTGAGCGAGGTCGAGTTCGAAGTGTGTGATGCCCTGCTGTGAACTAGGTAGTCGAACAGAAAAAAACAACAACAAAAAAAAAAAACAAGATGAATATCTGTAGGGTGAATGCAAAACTCATGCTACATGCAAGGCCCAAATCGCATGCTCAGCGGAGAACATAAACAGGACAGAACAATCCAAGGTTGGGATAAATAAATAGTCTCCATCACTTTTTGTTTACCGATCCATTAATTTACTCCACTGAAACACATGATATCCACCAAGCGAGCTGGATATGCATAAATAAAGTTGATCGTTAATAAAACAATCTCTATGTGTCGAAGAAATAAAAGTAGATTTTATAATTTTGCGCAACGGTTATATGGAAAACGAATTCAACTAATTATGTTAACGTAACAGTGTTCATAAAGCCTAACTACAGATAAAAGCACAGCGTAGAGTTCGTACATTAAATCGGTGTAAGTCTTCATTCCAAGACTAATCTAAGCAGTAGACGGGACGGGCGTAAGCCATAGTGCTGTTACCGCCCATACAATTAATTTTATCTTATCTTATCTAAGCAGTAGAATTGTATCTGTGAAGGACTTTTGATAACCCCTATGGGTCAATAATAATAATAAGGTATTTCAAGTGGGAGTAATTCTCTACCAACAGGAATCTGGACTTATTCTTAGCCTGTAATTCCAAATAAAACAATTATCACTAATATAAAAATATTTAATTAGTACTCAGGCTTTCCCAGAGAAACGAATCTAACCTTACTTAATCTAGCCTTTCAATAGACTCACACTGCTTAAACAATGACGAAGTGACGCTTATGAGTCATGTAAAATACTACGTTAAAGGGGGGGGGGGGGGGGAAGAATCTTAACATTCAAAAATCATTAGTTGAATCTCATATATGTTCATGCTAAATATTAAATGTATCAGATCATACTGGAAAACTCAGTCAAATTTTTATTATACATTGCATCTGAGAAACGTGAAATTATTAGCAAACATTTAATATCTTTAGAACTGATTTATTCAAACAAGCACAATAACGCATTATTTCAGTGGAACAGTACGTGGTTGAAAAGTATTTAAAGGTCAGAAGAGAATTACAAAATTGCACTTTAAAAGTATGTGTGAAGAAAGCAACAAAAAATAAGAAATAACTTAATTACGTTTTACCATAGACCTCATAATAGATAGACTTAGAATGCTTCCCCATTTTTGGCTGCGCTAAAACTAATGGATTTTTGTTCAGAGCACGTGATTTTGAATCCATCCGCTAGGTAGCTCTGCCATATACGTCATATTCTACTATGAGGTCTATAGCAGAGCTACCTAGCGGATGGATTCAAAATCACGTGTTCTGAACAAAAATCCATTAGTTTTAGCGCAGCCAGAAATGGGGAAGCGTGCAAAGTCTATCTATTATGAGGTCTATGGTTTTACATACTGAATCAAATGGAAAAGGTTAGGTTTGGTTATATTGAGTTATTATAAAATTTCAATAAAAAATATCCAGCTGTCACAATTAGGCAGGTCAATACAATTGTACAGTATTAAGCAATCACTGCACAAAATTAATACAGGCTGAATTAATCACACCTACAAAATATTAATATTAATTAACATATCTGAACTTCCAACTAAAGTGTTCTTAATATAAGAAAAGTTTTGGTATTGTGAGTTGAATATAGATATTAGCGTAGAAGCTGAGCATGTTAAGAATTCGCAGAATTTTCTGGCTACGCTGAATGAATTCAACAGCATATTAACTTAACCTAACCTCATAAAAACTAAGTTACTCAACAAGAACCACTGATAAATTTTAAGAAAAATGTAGGTTAAAGTAAAGACAGAGAATTTTGAGAGGTTAGGGAAATTGGACTAGCATATAAACCCAGCCATATCTGGCGGAATTGGTGGTGTCTTTCTGCAAAATATTTAGTGTGACATGATTATAGCATTAAGCATATCACTAAAAGTAAAAAAAATTCATGATTAATAATTGTTGGAGAACGCAATATATGTTTACAATTGCATTAGTGTTGTGTTGTGTTGATACGCAAATCAATGCGCAATATTACAATTGCGGAAATTTAAGGAAAAGGAAATAATTAACTATTTCTATCTCAAAAGGACTTCCCTGACCTTATTTACTAAGTCTTTGGAACTGTAATGATCCTATTTTAGATGCAGAAATAGAGAATCTTGTAAATAATACACAAAACTTGCAAGTTCTATCATATGAACTTGTGTTCAAAAAACGCACACATCTCATCTAGATACAGAAAAAAAAAAGAACGAAACAAAATAGTTCCTTGATTATTTATACTAGCAACAACTTATATACAGCAATTACCGGCTTATAATTAATATCAAATAGCAAAAATAGTTTATTCACAGAGTAAATAGAACGAAAGAAATAAGTAAAATCAGGAGAAAAGGAAGAAATTCACCATTTAATTCAATTACTCGGCAGCCAATTATATCCAACGATTCAAAATAAAAGAGAACAAGAACAATAGAAACAAGTAGGACATGCAATGACGTCACTATGATGCATCGTGATGTACGGTGAAACACAGCCACAACAAGTGAGATCGCGAGGTCGAGGTCGAAGTTCTGTCGCGAGTTCGAGGTTGAAGTCCTGTCGCGAGGTCGAGGTCGAAATGAGATCGCGAGTTCGAGGTTGAGTGAGGTCGAGGTCGAAGTCCTGTCGCGAGGTCGAGGTCAGAGTCCCGTCGCGAGGTCGAAATGAGATCGCGAGGTTGAGGCTGAGCGAGGTCGAGGTTGAAGTTTAAAACAGAAAAAGAGGGCTGTCGGGGTTAAGTGGTTATGGTCACTAAACCAGCTGGTCGAGTTATTAGACTGAAAAACCCAGGCGATCTCGAGATCTTGTCCATTTATTTTATGAGTGATATGTTTTCAAATGACGTCATTATTTAAATGAGGTCTCAGTACTCATCACTGTCATCAATCGACAAGATCTCGAGATGGCTATCCATTGTATTTCATAGTAATTTGTAAATACTAGTGCGCAATGTTCTAAAAATTTTGATAATGCTCTTAGAGTTTGAAAAATGAGAAAAGTGAGGGCGTGCGCGAGGAGTGCCCTTAACGATGAGGGTGGAGGGCCAGTCATCCGAGGCTGTGCGGGTTGAGTTGAATTTTATTTATGGCTTTAGGCATCTAAAACTCAGGCGGGATAGGGGAGGGAAAACGATTGGGGAAGGTGTCGGTCAGGCACTAAGTTAAAAGTTCAATCCTGGCATTTGCCTGGCGTGAGTGAGGATAAAACTGCAAAACATCAGTCAGGATGGTCGGCCGCTGGGATTGAACCCATGACCTCCCGAATGCTACGCCAACGCTCTACCACTAAGGCTGTGTGGTTGTTGTAAGTTTTAACACTAAGTTTACACTTCGTGATTGATATGACGGTCCTTAGATGCTACTCCAGGAGAGAAAAAAGTAAAGTAAATTTATTACTTAAGTTTTAGGTCCCTTGATAGCGAAGCTATAGCTAAAAGGGACCTTATAATCCCGCTCATTCTGTCCGTCCATGTACAGAAATGAAATCTCAGGAACTACAAGGTCAGAGGTGCGTGGGGTGTCGTTGGAAAGGTTTTTATCAAACTGGCTCAGGGAAACAAACATGAACTGTGACTCAGTCGCGTGACCAAGTCTCCTAGTGTGAGGCAGGAATCCCTCCGAACATTTGTACCAAAAAATTGAAGTTATGTCAGTCGGTGACTCAAGTTTGAAAAGGCAAGAGAGCCCATCCTGAGTGTGGTTTCTCCAGGGCTCTTCCTTTAGTCACGCAGGCAAATGCCGGGATGGTACCTAATTTAAGGTCGTAGTTTCTTTTCTCATTTTCCCAGAAGAGTGCTCGCCAAGTTACATCTTTCCACCGACTTGTAACGGGGTTAACCACATATGCCTGCTCAAGCCATTATGTAAGTTGAATAATGAAATAAGTAAATTCATACAACCCGTCACTTCACAATAACCAAAGTTTGTTTGATTATTTCATTGATCCAGACACGTGTTTTGATTAACGCTTTGTGAAGTAACCTTATTTATTATGGACATTTTACATTTTCTTTTACTTATATTTCGATAGATAAAATAGATGAAATGAGTTTATGGGCGGTAACAGCACTATGGCTTACGCCCGTCACGACACGACTTATATTTCGAAGCAATACATTTTTTCTCTCGTGCGTTTCATAGTATTCCAGCTTAAATCGCCTGACTAGTGTCTACAACTCTGGCTACAGTGAATCAATGAGCTACAATGCATTAGAAAATAGATCTAAGTATAAACCAGAAGTTTAGCTACTCAGGTCAAATCAAATTCAAAACTAGTATTTTCCACATGAAATTTTGCCTTAAAAGTTCAATTTATCTTTAAAATATGACAGTTGATGACTCTCTCGTGTTGTGACACGTAATGCTCAATTGGAGACATTGATTCATGATTCCTCCTCAAATTGTCCTGAGTTTAAACATTTATTTACTTCTAGGGGAAACTAGATCATATTACTCATTTGGGTGCACGCCATCGTGGTGCACACAGATTCTTTTCTTCTTTCCCAAAGAATGTAAAGAATTGGCGATACTTCCCTCCGAGTCTCCTGAATTTGTCTTATAGGACCTTTGGCGAAAGGGATGCTTTTTTCAGGTGAATAGATTTTAAAACACAAGAATGCAAGAATTTGAATGCTACCGAAGGTGGAGAGGATGCTAATGCTATCAGCTGCAGAACTTGTGGTGCTCTGAAATCGTAGCACCACTGTAAATCTTATGATATCAAGATATGAAAAATAATTTTCTGCATATGTATTTTCCTCTATACTCTCACCAAAGTGCTGAGTGCTTCATCTTTTTAAATTAAAAGGAAGTGCTTCGTTTTGCATTCTTAAAAAAGGACTGCGAGAGAAGCTAAACTTGCCTTCGGTTTCATAAAAAGTTGTAGCTTAAAAAATCAAGTTTGGACAAACAAATAGGTGCTGTTCCAATTTTCAAACTTCATTTCGACTACAGTATACCAGGTGCATAAGCTTAAATCCGCTGTTTGCCCATAGATGGCGTTCGTGAGCGTATGAAGCTACCATGGGCACGCCAGACTTATTGTGTGGATGAGTTGGACCTCTGGCAACACGAATCAGTGTACATAATTAGCAAGTGCAGACAACAATACACAGTGTTCCGTTGGTAAGCATGGCTAGTTTTGTACCAGAAAAAAGAACATATGCGGGAAGCTCTGCTTTTCTGCTTCCATTTGAAGAAATCGGCTGCCGACGCGCATCGAATGCTTGTGGAGGCCTATGGTGACAGTGCTTTATCGGAAACAACGGGCCGAGATTGGTTTCGTCGGTTCAAAGACGGCAATTTTGACCTGAGTGACAAGAAGCGTGAAAATCGCCAGGAAGTTTGAGAACCATCAATTGCATGCGCTGTTGGACGAGGACGATACCCAATCGCAACACATGCTTGCCGAGCAATTGGGCGTTACTCAAGCAGCCATTTCCATGCGTCTACGTGCCATGGGAAAGGTTCAGAAGATCGGAAAATAGGTGCCGCATGAATTGACCGATCGGCAGCTGGAGAGACGCCAACACACATGCGAAATGTTGCTCGCCAGACAAAGAAGAAAGTCGTTCCTGCATCGGATTGTGACAGGCGATGAAAAGTGGATATATTTCGCGAATCCGAAACACCAGAAATCGTGGGTTGATCGCGGCCAACCATCAACATCTTCCTCGAGACCAAATCGCTTCGGACGGAAGACGATGTTATGTGTTTGGTGGGATCAACAGGGTATCGTCTACTTTGAGCTGTTGCAACTGTCAATGCCCACCGCTACCACCACCAACTGATCAATGTGCACCGTGCTCTGTGTGAAAAAAGGCCGGAGTATCAACAAAGACATGACAATATGATATTCCACCATGACAACGCCCCATCGCACACATCAAAAGTGGTCCAAAACTACTTGGAGACACTTAAGTGGGAGGTGCTACCCCATCCCGCTTATTCACCAGACCTGGCCCCTACAGGCTACCATCTGTTTGCGTCTATGGGCCACGCCCTCGCTGAGCAGCACTTCGATTCGTATGCAAACGTCCGAAAATGGCTTGATGAGTGGTTTGCCTCGAAAGAGCACGACTTTTTTTGGCGTGGTATCCACAAATTGCCCGCGAGGTGGGCAAAATGTGTAGCTAGCGAGGGAAAGTACTTTGAATAACTTGCTTTGTGCTTTCTATGAACACACCATGTGTTTTGCTGACTACAAAACAGCGGATTTAAGCTTATACACCTGGTAAGATTCAACGTAAGAATGTTATCCGCAGCAGGGATGTAAAACATTGACCAGCGGGAATGCTTAATTGTTAGAGGGAAATCCCACTCGCACACCTAAATTCGCACACAGCATACATAATATAAAAATCATTTTTCAAGATACGTAACTTCACTTTAAAATGAACAACGTATTTCGTATTCCGAGATAATTCACTATCCCAAATAGCCCTTGTATGACTAAAGTACTAATTTTAATTAAGAATTTATTTATTTTGAAATAGGCTGAATATTTATTTGTTTGTTGAATTGAATTTGAATTTAATTTGCAAGACTTTTAGGCAATTTTGGCCCAGGACGGATGGATGATGATGGGATGAATTGGTGGAATGAAGAAAGTGGGAAGAAACGGGAGTACCCCGAGAAAACCCACCTTGACGGGATTTGTCATCCACAAAGCAGACATGGCATGAGCCGGGATCGAACCGACGATCCCCAGCACGAGAGGTGAGCGCTATACCGTTTAGCCACCGCGTTCGGAACTTATTTGTTCGTTATTCACCCATCCGAAATGTTCCATCGACATGTCTTACACAGTAGGTGTTCATTTCATTGTTCAATTTCACGAGGTCCAACCTCGACCTCAAAACCGTGAGTTCGAGGTTGAAATTCGATCGCAAGGTTGAGGTTGAGTGAGGTCGAGGTCGAAGTGAGATTGCAAAATCGAGGTTGAAGTCTCAGCGCGAGGTCGAGGTCGGAGTGAGATCGCGAGATCGAGGTTGAGCGAAGTCGAAGTGAGATCGCGAGGTCCAGGTTGAAGTCCCATCGCGAGGTCGAGGTCGGAGTGAGATCGGGAGGTCGAGGTTGAGCGAGGTCGGAGTGAGATCGCGAGGTCGAGGCCGAAGTGAGATCGCGAGTTCGAGGTTGGGTCCAAATGTAGACTCATTCCGTCAGAAAAGACAGAAAAGTTATTTTCAGCAAGTTCAAGTTCCTTCTATTTTCTTATACGATACTTTTTTTTTCATTTTACCCATTTTTCCCTTCTATTTTTTAAGTCGTACTACAAAACAAATAGCAATATAAAATAATAATAATAATAATTATAGGTTCGACATTACAGAAACGCCTATAAAAAAATCTGGGTTCAAAAACTGGCAACCACTTAACAAAGGAAGACATGAAGTAAAGGTTGATATAAATGTCAGTGGGAACAGAACAGGAAACGAAAAGAGTAGTCGAAGTGAATCCACTCGATTTTGTATGATATACCAACACCGTGCAGTGTTGCCATATTTCTATTGAAATGTCAATAGAGTGATCCAAGTCGAGAAGGTTAGGTCAGTGCTGTTCAACAATAACGCATGACTTCCTTATTTGGGCTGTAAGTAACTAGCATTAAAGTATGGGTAATTATAAAAAGAACGTGGCAACATTGCACAGGAATGATAAATTAATGTACATTTGAATAGCTTATCTCGATCGTCCCTCTTGTTCCCTGTTTCCGTGCTAGTTTTTCAACTTACAAGGATATTTCCATATACAACATTTCCTGCCCTCTATGAACACACAATAAAACGACCAAGGAACGTATCTGAACTTTCATAGGGTTAACTACATATATTATTATACCTGTGGCACCTCAATTTTCACAAAAATAGCACTTAAATCATTATGTAGTCAAGTCTTCAAAGTTGATTAGAATTACCACACGGTACAACTTCGGAATTCGAAAAAGAAGAAGCAAAAGGTAGAACGTCTGGATCTGAAAGAAAACAATCTTCAATCCGTCAATTTCTAGGAATCTAAGTGTATATCAAACTTTATTACCTGGCACTTCTAAGAGAGATCGTAGAAGCGTAAAAAGCGTCTCCAAAGTGTGAGGCTGATATTTCCGTGGACACATAATAGTTGCACTTGCTAAACCTTCTAATAGCAGAAACCACACGTACAAAATTCCACTGTTCTTATCCATAGCCTCTAATGTGGTTGTATCACTGGTAACTGCTAATGGTTTGTACGAGACTTTCTCTCGTTCTGCAGCATTCAGGTCCAATTCATTTGAGGTATCGAAATATGTAATTTCGATGTTTCGAATCACAGGGTCTACAGTTTGGGGAATATTGTTGAGCTGAATTCTGAAAGAAAAAATGTGTGTTTAGAAATACACAAATTTATTATAAAATTCATCTGAAATTAGTTAGTGAGAGTTATGATGGTTCTTGAAATGCAGCAATAATACAAGCAATTTACACACATATATTCTTAATGTGCCTGAGAAAGAGAGAAATACCCTCAAGTTGGAACACTGATACCGTATGCGGCAAAACCAACAGTACTGAAATGTGCGCATGTCTGACGTGAATGTACGTTGTAGGAAAAGCTCGTGACGCTTTCTGTTGTCTTTAGTTGTGTTGAGAGTAACGCAGAGTGTAGTTTGCGTGGCGATAATGGTCCTCCCAACAGAGGAGAAAGTGTTAATAATGGAGCACTATTTCTGATCATACGGAGTGAGCCGTCAGAATGGGCCGAGCTTCAGTCATTACTGTAGGATTTGCGTCGGCATTTTTGTTGTACACAACAGTGACAATGGATGCAGGAAGACGGAGCTACACCCCACACAGAGAGCGGTTCACTTGCTCTTCTGCAACAACACTTTAGAGATCGCTTAATTTCCCGTGGAGAGGTATACTCGCACCCTTTTCACTCCCCGGTGACTACATATGGAGCATGCTCAAGAATCCGATTTGTGGTCGGACGACTCGCCTAGAGGTGTTCCTGAATTACGGGAGAAGATACAGGCCTTTTTCTTCTCGTTGCAGCAACCTGAATTCAGCAACATGTTTAACGATCGACAAGATCGTTATGAGCACTGCGTGAGACGTGAGGGTGGACATTTTGAACATTTACTGTACCTATGCACTTAGATATATGTTACGAAATATATTTGCCGTAGTCACCTCGCAAGTTCTATTGACCTATCTTGATTTTGTAGCATAGCTGTCATTTCAGTACTGTTTGTTTTGCCGCATAATATATTATTATTTTATTGTACAAGAAAGGGGACAAAGAACGCTTGAGAACTACAGACCAATTAGTCTACTGCCAGTTCTATACAAAATGTTCATCAAAGTTATTTTGAATCGTATTGAACGGGACTTAGATTTTAACCAGGCGAGGGAACAAGCCTGATTTAGCACAATGGGCCACATACAAGTATTGAATGAAAATACAGAAGAAGACTAATGAATATGAACTTCCCTTATGTCTAGGATTCATAGATTTTGAAAAAGCTGTCGATTCAGTTTCCTTGGCAGCAGTACATAAATCACTTGAACATCAAGACATCGAAAGTCCATACATTCAATTACTACGAAACATTAACTCGACTGCCATCTGTCATTAGACTAAATCAAGAGAGTGAAAATTTTAAAGTTGGAACAGGGATAAGGCAAGGAGATTCAATTTCTCCAAAACTATATTCTGGGGTCTTGGAGGCAGTGTTCCAAAATTTAAACTAGCATGAAGTAGAAATAAAAATTAATGGCGAATATCTTCATCACCTACGATTCGCTGATAATATAGTCCTGTTTGCTTCAAGTGCAGAAGAACTACAAACCAGAATGGAAGAACTGAGTAACGGAAGTTCGAAAATAGGCCTTAAAATGAATTTAAGTAAAACAAAAGTAATGTACAACTAACATGATGAAAAGAAGGAAATATATATTCATAGGGAGACAATAGGCATAGTTGTTTACCTAGGCCAGCTCAAAATATCGAATGCCAAGTTGACTGATAAAATAAATAGAAGATGTAAAATGGCGTGGAGACTACACTTTATTTTCAAAGCCAACTACTAATGTGTCTGAAGCGTAAAGTTTATAATTAATGTGTCTTGCCTGTGATGATGTACGGCTGTGAAACTTGGACATTGAATGCGCAAATGACTCAAGGACTTAGTTACATCAAGAGCAATAGAGAGATGCATGCTAGGTATAACTAGGAGGGAGGAAGTGATATGAATGGATTCGCGCACAAACAAAGGTAGAATATATAATCAAGACTGCGAAGATGATGAAGTGAAGATGAGCCGGTCACATAGCTACACGAACAGATGGACAATGAACGACAAATGTATTCCTGGAGAAAAGAAACGACCGAGACGACGTCCAAATGCAAGATGGGTAGATGAAATCAAGCGTTTTTCAGGAGTACATGGATGAGAATAGCAGCAGACTGAGATACGTGGAAAGAAAATGGGGAATCCTTCATTCAGCAGTGGATAGAAAACGGCTGAATATGATGATGATATGAAGTCTTGAAGTAAATAAAGCACAAAGTGCCATTTTTATGAAATTTGCGTTTTTACAGGAATAACAATGTATATTGTTAAGCCTATACCATATATAAAAACCAAAGTCCAAACACGCTGATTAGTTCTTCTATTGGGTTTTTATAAATGGCAAGACGTGTTGTTTTAAATGAAGTGGAGTTCGACCGGTCACATAGCTACACGAACAGATGGAAAATGAACGACAAATGTATTCTTGGAGAAAAGAAACGACCGAGACAACATGGCCGCTCCCTAGTACCAGTTCTTTCTGTCCATCTCTTCTCACATGATGTGAACACGATTCTACGAAACGTTGCAGCTTCTCGTTTGTGTCTGTGAAGATTGTGTAAATCTCTCATTGCATCCTAACATGAAAGTATTGTTTTCTACCTTATTTTACCATATATGAAAGACATGGGGGGAAAACAATGGTAACCCTCATTAAGAAAATAGTTGAGTACAGAAATACAATGGAAACACTCATGTGAGCTGAACTGTGGAAAGAGTTCAAGTTTAAAACAACAGATGGCAGTATATTGGCAACATTTTTTTTTATGGAAAGCAGCATATGCCGGCAAGACGGAATGAATTTTCTGAACGTAATATGGGTTAAGTGGGTCAATGTGGGTTACCATTGTTTCCTCCCATGTCCTTCATATATGCTAGACTATCAAAGTATAGTATTAAAAGTCACTCTCTCCTGGAAAAGGGGGAGCTCGAAAAAATTACTTCAGATCTGGGTCCAGAGACCTTGATTTATGAGGTTGTTTTTAATCTGGTAAGACTTCAACATTCCTTTCTAGTATTTCTGCACTATATGCACTCGTACTCTCCCCGCCAAAAAGAGCAGATGTACAAAAACTGACTTCAAAATTAAGTTTAGATACCTTGATTTATGAGGCCATTCTCAATTTGGTAAAACTACAAACATTTCCTACGGTATCTTTGTACCATATGCACTCATTATGTGTGACACGCTATCGCCTTAACGATTTCCAGTCCTTTTGTTGACACACGAACGTTCCAGCAATTTCTTAGCGAATAATCTACCAGATATTTCAAAAGCGCTTGACTACCTACTACTACTACCACTCCTTTTACCTAGTTGTGTTTTTCTATACAAATATGACAGAACCCTGCCCAACCCTTCCTAATCATTGCTGACATTCAGTCAGGGTTACAGCAGGTGAGAGCGCGCAAGAAGCTACGTTTAGGAATGAAATGTGCTGTGTTCGGGGATATGGGGAGAGGGGAATGAAACAGGCTCAAATGGATTGGAAATACATTTGTCATTGAAAAGCGCAAAGTAAAATGTGAAGTACAATCAATTCATATTTTAAAAGCTGTGATAAAACTATGATCTTGTATAATACGAGTAATCAGTGAATAAATTACAAATTGCTAAATTTGTAACAATCAGCATATTCACGCATTTTTTTTTT
>JAGDQP010013329.1:28168-48084 GCA_022664845.1 Lepisma saccharinum | reverse complement strand
TGATTTTTTCATTTACTTACTCTAAGAAACGATTCAACATTTCATTTTTGTATTGTTCGTAACTGTCACTATGTATTGTCACACACAGAAACTTTCAAAAAATGCCTACAACGATAGAATCAGGCATGAATTTTTTTCTACAATAATTAAGCGCTTGCAACAATGAAGCGAATAAAACTTTGGAAAATTGGCATGGATGAATCCATAGACCTTTCCTTGATGCGCAATATAGCAAAATACCATTTCTGTATTATTTATAACATGAAGCTAGGCGTGGATTTTCTCTGCAACAATTAAGCTCACACAACAATGAAATGAACAGAAATTTGGAAACTTGCTACAGATTAATACAAAGATGTACATTTGATGTGCGACCTGGCAAACTTTCGAGTTTCTATTGTTCATAATATGAAGTCTGGCGTAAATACTATCTGCAACAATTAAGCTCACACAACAATGAAATGAACAGAAATTTGGAAACTTGCTACAGATTAATACAAAGATGTACATTTGATGTGCGACCTGGCAAAATTTCGAGTTTCTATTGTTCATAATATGAAGTCTGGCGTAAATACTATCTGCAACAATTACGCATTGGCAACAATGAAATGAATTACCGATTAATTGCTAGATATTTATGGCCAAACTTTATATCCCTATTGTTCATAATATGTAACTAGGCGTAAAATTTATCTACAACAGTTAAGCACTTGCAACAATGAAATGAATTACAATTTGGAAAATTGGCTTAGATTAACTCTTAGATCTATCCTCGGTGTGCAATATGGCAAAACTTCGAATCTCTTTTTTTATATATAATATGAAGTCAGGCGTGAATTTTCGTTGCAAAAATTAAGCGCCACCAGCAATGAAATGAATATAAATTCGGCACATATTCATACATATAGACTACCTACATGTGGTGTGCGATCTGGCAAAATTTCGAGTCTCTATTGTTCATAATATGAAGTCAGGCGTGAATTTTATCTGCAACAATTAAGCGTTCGCAACAATGAACAAAACAAAATATTGGAAATTCTCACCGATTGTCATCTGCGTATACTTATAGTCTTTTTCCGAGAAAGTTTTAACGTTATAAATTCACATTTTTGTAAGTTATCGACCATTTTTAAAAATAATAAAATAACAGAAAAGTTAGGAGGATTGCAGCGACATCTACCGCTGGAGATTTAAACTGTTTCAGCTTTGGAACTGACCTTAAAGAATGGTGTAAAACACTATCTGTCTACTATGACAGAGGGAAAAAAATACACATATGAGTTGCGGCGAAGTGCGGTGTTCTATTCTTATGTTTTTTTTATATTATTATTATATCGTTCGTTTTGTGCTTTTGTGACTTATCTAAATATGGATCAAAATATTAAATGTTCTTGAGATATAAACCACTAATTCTACAAACTAGAGCTGCAAACAGTAAATCAAGCTTCCGGCAAAATTTAGCTGGGCTACTACAGAATTTATTGTTGTGAGTGGATTGGTGCATAGTACAAAATACCAAGCATGTATTATTTTAGTGTGAGTGTTAGTGTATTTTCTATAGTCTACTTTGTATGTGTGAATGTAATGTGTTTGGAGAGTTTCAGTTATTTTTTTGTCATTTATTGTAATGGATCAACACAACTCAAGAAGATGTAAAGTAATTAAATCATTGACATCTAGCAGCAAAATATAGACCTTGTCGTACACAATATTGGTCTGGCAATCTGCAACGAAAAAAAAGTAAGAATATAGATAAAGATTTTTTTAAAATTAATTTTTAGGTTTATAACTGCAGTAAATATTAACATATATGGCAACCCTATTTAACAGAAGTAACAGCAATACCACCCTAGCGGCGAGCTGTATATTCTCAGAAACAACCCCTTTGTGATACAGGCAAAGATTTGTTCAGCGACCTTGACACGGGAAAAGCGTCCCTATAACGGTAGGTTTGAGGAATGTAGGTCAATACTGGTAAACAATTTTAACAAGTATAAAGCTAATTTCAATGTAGTTCATTTGAATTCCCAATCGTTGCTCGGCCATTTTGACGAGGTTTTATCCATATTTAATAACGTTAACGTTCATGTTATCGGAATTTCAGAGACATGGGCGAAATCATCGAAGCTATCATCATTGCTGAATATACCATGTTATAATTTATTTAGGGTAGGCAGAGAAGGGAAGGGAAGGGTGCCGGGGGCATTGCGCTATACGTTAAGCAGGGATTAGAATGCCAAATAACCTCAGAGGCTCCCTGTCAATACTCAGGCCGTATAGAGTTCTTGGTAGCTGAGGTATGTTAAAAGTAAAACGATAATGGTCGCTTTTGTTTACCGTCCACCCGAAATAAAATTTTTAGAGGATCTCGAAGAAGAGCTTGCAAAACATGGCTCGAACTACGACAAAATAATCATAATTGGAGACTTTAATACAAATCTTGACCATAAACGTAACCTTAAAGCTGGCATAAAGTTGAAGGAAGCTCTTAGTTCGCTTAATTTAAGTATATTGCCTTCCGAATGCACTTACCATGTGAACCAATTGCATTCATTGTTAGACTTGATTATTACAAACACTCCCAATAATATTGAAACGCATGGCCAAATTCCAATCAGCGGTATTTCAAACTATGACTTAATACATGCGTCTTTTGAATACAAATTAAAAAACCTTAAATACAGTAATATTGCAATATATAGAGATTTAAAGCAAATTGAATCAGAAGCCCTCATTGATGATGCACTGAAAATTCCGTGGCATCAAATTGATTTTTTTAAATTCGTTATAGGACAAAGTGAGTTTATTTAATGAGTTTAGTCTTCAGTTACTCGATAAAAATGTACCTGTGTGTACTAAGCGAACGAACGAAACACAAACCAGTATCATGGCTAACAGATAATATTCATGCACTCAGGTCTCAAATAGATTCTGCTTATCGCAAGAGGAGAAAAAGTAGAGAAGAAACCGATTATGATATGTATTGTGTTCTCAGAAACAAAACAAATCAAACTATTGGAAACGCCAAAGTTAGATATACACACACACTTTTCTAGATTCAAACATCCACAAAATCCTTATGGAATAATATAAAGGCTCTAGGAATACGAAAAGATTCCTAGGGAACACCAACTCCCTTCTGACTTGTGGTCACCAGATGAGCTAAACAAAGAATTTTTTAACACATAATTTCGCAATAAATAGTAGGAAAATACTAGAAGAACTAGCTTTAACAACATTTGTAAACGTGCCATGTGAAAAATTCTACCTCCAAACGGTGACGACACAAGAGGTGGCAAGAGCAATTAAGGGTATAAATTCCAATGTAACTGGAGTTGATAATATCATATATCAATTGCATTAATAAATTAAATAATAGATGTCATGACACCAATACTAACACACATTTTCAACTTCTCTCTATACACTGGGACCTATCCGTCACTGTGGGAAAAGTCGCTAGTACACCCTATTCCCAAGAAAAATAAAATTACAAATCCCGAGGAATTACGACCAATAAATATTATCCCCGCACTATCAAAAGCTCTAGAAAGAACAGTCCACAAGCAACTTATTACTTACCTTGAAACTAAAAACCTTCTAAATAAATTCCAATCCAGCTTCCGGAGAAATCACAGAACTATCACGGCCTTAGCAAAGATTATCGATGACAAAAGTATCAAACGACAGTAAGAAAATCACAGTGATGACACTTTTAAACTACAGTAAAACTTTCAATTCGGTGGATTTAGATATACTTGTTTGCAAACTGCAGCAGTACAATATCGCTTCAATCTCATGTGAGTGGTTTAAATCATATCTGTACAGTAGAAACCAGGCGGTAACAGTGAAATTTCGAGCTGGGTAGATGTAAAGTATGGTGATCCTCAAGGATCAATTCTAGGTCCTATTTTGTATTGTTTATATATGTAAATGACTTAAATCAATTATATAATACTGTCAGTTTCATTTATTTGCTGATGACTTACAGATGATATACTGATGATATACAGGGTGATCGGAGACACAGATAAGCTAATACATAAAATGAATAATGATCTAGCAGCAATAGCCAAATGGTCTCGCCAGCATAGTCTACATCTAAATCCAGGGAAAACTCAGTCAATAATTTTCAACAACACGAAATTATCACACACAGATACACTTAAATTAAAATTAGAAAGTAAGTCTCTAATCGTTAGTGAAGATGTTAAGAACTTAGGAGTTAGAATGGACGAGACATTGTCCTGGCGTCTCACGCTAAAGAAATATGTTAAAAAAGTTTACTGCACACTGCACGCTCTGAAACGCATCCACATTACACATCTGAAGATATTAGAATTTTGTTGTTGAAACCTTAATCATGCCCATTATCGACTACGTAAACGTTCTTTACAATGACATGCCAACTGATTTATCAGATCTACTACAGCGTGTACAAAATTCTTGCATACGTTACGTTATCGAGGCCAGGAAAAATGACCATGTAACACCACACAGACTAAAATTCGACTGGCTGACTTGAAAACAAGAAGAATGCTTCACATTGCCTATCAAGTTCATAAGGCAGTAATGAAAACTAGTCCACAATATATATCAGATCTCTTTCAACACCCCTGTGATACACACAAAAGCAGACGATTTGATAACCTTTTAGTTATACCGAGCCACAGAGCATGCCAGTACAGCAAGGCTTTTATTGCAACGGGAACACGACTGTGGAACTCGTTGCCTTCAGAGTTCACGAAAAAGCAATCAAGCGAAATATTTAAAAGAAAATATAGTAACATATTACGAGCAGAAATGAAATCCAGATATTTGTAATCTTCCCATTTATTAGAGGAAAAAAAAATATTTAGCAGCAGTTCTCCACCATTCTTGTTGAATTCGATCAGATTGCCGCACACAATATTGTGTGCACAATTGTGTGAATAAATGAGTTAATTTATAACTGATAGAAATGTACTAATATTTGTTGTTATTGTGGTATATGACGGAAGTATATACGTTTCAAACCTAGATTAAGTGTTCATGTATGTACACAGTGCATGTATGTATGTGCGTGCGTGTTTGAGTGCTAATGTTAATTTGTACTTCTAAGTGTATAGATGTATAATGTTAAATGTTTAATCATGTTACTGGTAACGTGAAAGAGAAGGCTACATAGCCTTAACTTTATCAGTCAAATAAATAAAATAAACTCAAATCAAAGGTTCGAATCCCGCCCGGGACAACACATTTTCTTCCTTTTTTCTTTCAAATTACATTTTATATTATCATATTTATTATTTAATAATTGCTAGGATGTATATAAATAACTGATTGCTACTGAAAGTTAGGATGTGTCTGGAAGCACACCGAGTGAGGTGTGTAAGGGGGCCATGGTGCGTCCGAAGGTAGCGGGTTGACGGTGGGCATACGCAAAAGTGATGTTAACATTCTCTTCCACCTGTTATTTGGTACACATTCATTTTATCTTTATCTTATCTCAATTTCTGTTCTGTTCATTTGCACGGTTGAGACAGCCGTAATAAAATAACTTAGTAAAGATATAATTTTCTTAAACAATTCCTACTAAAAAGGAAAAACATGTTCATGCATGATTAAAAAGGAACTCATGGGGCGCGCAAAATGAAGAATTTATAAATTGACTGTATATGAGAGCGCGCCCCATGTGATCTGGGTGTGCATCCAGATACACCCTAGCTTTCAGTAGCAATCAGTTATTTATATAAATCATAGCAATTACTAAACAATAAATATGAACATATAAAAATATATTTTGGAAGAAAAAATAAGAAAAAGTGTTGTCCCGGGCGGGACTCGAACCCTGGACCTCTCACTCAAGAAGCGGCCGTCTTAACCAATTTTTTTTTTTTTTTTTTAAACTTCGTTTACCCTAAGCGGGCGACTTATTATTAACTCTTACAACTCTTTCAACCTATTTTCCTAACTACGGACAACACAGTTAAAATCACATCCATGCCCGAGGCGGGATTCGAACCCACGATCCTTTGGTTGTCAGACCAGCGCACTAGCCAGCTTGACCACCCGGACCGGCGACCAATCGTCCACGAAGGCGTCCTGCCAAACGACGTTTTCGAACTTGTATTTACAATGCATGGGTTATATAAGAAGCGCGGTCATGTGTCTTAATTTTTGGTTATGTTCTATCACTTTAAAACATCTAAAAAATTCATGGGTATAGAACAACTAAAAATACTTAACATATATTTTTTTCGAGCCAACTGTTGTCTTAGTATTTTTAAAATTCAATTTTCAAATTGTTGTAATCTTTCTAAACATTTGAATTTGGGGGCAACGGAATGAAACAATTACCCATCTTCTAGAGCTTAAAACAATCTCCAATTTTGAAAATAAAAAATAAGTCATCGTAGGTGCAAATCCAACCGAGAAATCGCTAAACTACCAAAAAAACACTTTATTTTATTTTGAAGTTAGGTTAGTATCTTTTGAGCTGAAATGTAGCGCAGAATCATCAATTTTATGCTAAATATGGTAGTATTTTTTATTTTTTATCACGATTCCTTCCAAGGCACTTTTCACCACCTTACCCTGCTAACCCCTTTTAGTCTTCTGTTAATCATATTTAGCATTGAACTGTATTTTATTTTAATTCAGTTTGTGATGAGTCTTGATTCTTCTTACCAGTTCCTAGGCAAGGTTGGCTCGTGCACCAATGTTAACGTATTATATGTCTACCCAATTTTGATTTTTTAAATGTAATTTTGTAGAACAATCGATAAGATGTGATCAACTGAATGGACTTTGAAAATAGAGTTGAATAGACTAGTCGCCAAACATCAGATCAGTAAATCGATATACTCGACAAGCATTTTCAAAATGACCTGCGAATATAGCACGAGTACCAAGGTAAAACTAAAATGTGTCAGAAAGTCAATAATTTTACATATGGCGTATGTATTTATGAATATTATGTATTTATTACAACATGTACGTAAAGATACCGGGCACTGAAAGTAACTTAAACATCACGTTGAACTGTTTATTTCAGGAGGTACTTTAAATATGCCCCAAGACCAAGAAACAAAGTCTTGATTGATATCAAGTTTTGATTGAGGACGATGATTGATAGCTATCGTATTGCTCAATAATTGAATAAAACAATTGAATTAAAGAAGTCTTACACGTTTCTGCGTGAATGTAAACACAATTACCGGATGATGTTCTACGATTTGCTTTATGTTAGTCATTATTGCAGCCTGTATGTTCTGAAGTATATGTGAAATATCTGTGTATATTTCACTTCCCTTGTTCCCACAGGAAAAATCCAGCTACAAGTCGTACATTCAAGACAGTCACTATTAGGACGTACTGTATTTTCATCCAATTTACAGTGAAAATACAATATACGAAATTCATTTCTATTGTTCATCAACTATGACGCTTTTCTGGCGTGTACAGATCGCTGTAGTCATGTAAGTAGTTTAGTTCTATCCACTAAATTTCACGTTATCTAAAACTTTACATTTCTACGGTTTTCTTTATTCGTTAAGCCAAATAATTCCAGTCTAGAGAGATACGTTATAAAAATGTCAGAAGTAATTATTGGGGGAAAGTCGTGTCATAGGATATTAATTAATATGTTATTGGTACCTGGTAGTTCTACAGATCTTAAGCAAATTTATTACCAAAATGTACGGAAGTAAAGCTCGTAGTAAATTTCTCTAAATTTGCACTATAAAAATGCATAGGTGTTTCATCCTTAGAACTTACGAAAAAATAACAGCATTATGTTAGTACACTTACACTAAGTTATCTACATATGTTTCTCTGAAATCAATGTTTTATCATGCGCTTATTAGTATTCGTTGTCTTCAAACTATTCCTCCATAGTCCTATTTCGATTTCTGATTTAGCTCGTTTTACAATTCAGTATTTACTAAGTACATGTGTTACATATTTGAACACTTTAAGCATGTAATGTAATACTAACAGTTTAATCAATGTGATATACTAAACTAATGCCAACAGACATCAAACTAATCTTCAAACTGTTATTTTAAAGGGCAGTATTATATCGAAGTCCAATTCATAAAATCCATACATACTGATAAAAGTATGAGATATATTCACAGTAAGTCTGTTAGGCACACTCATATACCAGTGGAGTTTTTCTCTCTTTTTAAACACTGCCACTGAGTTAGTATGTACCGGTATCAGCTTCCGATTTCCTCGAACATGTGGTGTATTGGTCAACAGACAGAGTAATGTATATGTGTGAGTTGCATCTGTCTCTCCTGCAGATGAGACCTGTCAAGAGATTCAGTCACGTGCGGAGATCAACAGGGTTTTACGAGTCATAAAGCCTCACCCGATGGAACTGTCACTCACATGGGCAGCTGGACATAAACTCGGAACGACACATCAGAGCAGCCAAAGGATTGCTAACAAGTCTGCTTCAAATAGCATACATACAAAACTGATTGAATCTTTTAATGCTTCGGAAATATTCACTTATCGAACTCCATTCCCTTCCCTCCCCTTCCCCCGAAACACAAAAAAACTGACGCGGTTGATTCCACGCCAAGTATTGTAGTCCTTGAAATTTGTTCTTACGTTGTTTTGTGTAGACACTCATGAGAAATAGTCACAGTTTTGTTTTTAGTTTTTTATTTTAAAAAAAATACTTCAAAAAATTCACTTTGAATATCCTGAATAACGTACGAGTTTGTTTCACACCAAATCACTGCCAACGGAGAGAAATGTTTAGCAAAATATTTCCTGCTTATTCACTTGTCAAGTTGAAGGTAATTCTATTGCGCACTTTCAATTGTTTAGTAATGTTATAACCAACAAGGCAAAATTATCTAGAGAACTTCATAGAACTTCAGACAACTGCGTTGAAACGTTTGTCTGAAAATTCTTAATAACAGGATAGTGAATAATAAAAAGAGTAAAATTTCACGCGAGCTTCATATGTATAAAATCAAAGTATATTTTCTGGGTGCTTAATTTACAAACCATGTATCTGAAAACTGAGATAAAGTTGGAAACCATACTACTAAAATTGTTAAAACAAATTTAACCTAATTTCTGCCAATTAGACTGAACCTGAGCGCACGTAAATGATTCTATATGTAGCAAACAAATTGCCTAATATAGTCTACCATATTCATTTATCCGTTTTCCCTAAATGCCATAGTATACCAACATTCAAAACACTATCTGATGTAGTCTGTCCTGTTGCTATCCAATTCTTTTTATATATACCCGTTGACTTTATTCAATGGCAGATTCATGTACGCTAATCTCTTTATTGAGTGATCGGTATCTGCTGGGTGTTTTATAAGTTCTTATACCGAATTTTCGTTAACAAATTTCACATCCTTTTGTCTTAGCTTTAGTCTGATGTGAACATTTCTCTTAGACTAAAGTACATAAAGTAAATTTCAAATGAATATTACATCTTTGGACAATCAACCGGAATTGGACTTACAAAACACCCTGCAGACACCAATCAGTCACTAAAAGAGACCGACTATTAAAGGAATTCAAATCTGTTAACAACAACGATGTGTAGATGTTCTTTCTCATACAAACATTGAAGCAATTGTTGAATATAAACAAGAAGAATACGTTAAAAAATCTATTGAATGGTAATAGAGAAAATATGTAGCATGCCCTAAATCACTCTGGCTAGAATGCCTAAGAAAGAGTTTGTAAATATAATTTGCACCTATTTGTCGGGAATGGAATTTACTGACAGTGTAAAACGAACAAATATAGATTAAACATATATTTACAAAATTTACAGATACATTGTATCAATTTAAATCTTAAAATGCTTACACATCGTTTCAATATAGAAAATCCTATGTTCAACTCTTCTAAAAATTAGTTAGTGAAGGTTAGGACCAAAATCATAGCACATAAAATGTTCCACTATTTATGAAGACATTCATTACTCCACAAATATGAGAACGAAATTTTGATTATGGATCACATCAACTTTAAAAATATGTGTCTACTCGATGCAATTTTCAGAATTTTATGACGCAGCAGAAAGAATGATTCAAAATCGAGTGTCTTTACATTAGTATTTAAGTTTGAAGTTCAAAGGTCTCAGTGCATTTATTAGATTTAGGATGTTTTCCTTAAGCATTTACTCATTGTCACTAATAAGGACAATGTTTCTGTTTGAATGTTTCACTAATCCGTTTGAATTCTGGAAAAATGTTATTTTGTAGATAGCTTATCAATTTACTTCTGAACCATTTAACACCACTTTTGCAATATACATGAATCCTATAAATAGTTATAGAATTAGAAAACATGTCCTCATGTTAACCACCTTAGACTAATTTTTTGGTAACCGGAAATTTTGTAAGGAATAAATACAATGACAACTTTTGAAATAAGTGATCGTAGTAGTATATCTTGCTACAATTAAACTTAGATACTGATTTTTAAAGCTTTCATTGAATAAAAAGAAGAGGAAGACAATATCAATAGTTTATAACTATCGTGATTTAGTGCTCCTTCAGTTTCTTACCATATATTTCCTCGAAAGTAAATAAAGCTCAGACGTTATGATAAAGAAAGAAGTCATAATTTTCTTGTATACGATTGCTATCTTTATTAATGGACTTCTTGAGATGTTTTCTACAACTCTATTTAAAATGCATCAATATTTAATTTTAAAGCGCTTCTAATAATAACATTTTGCTTGTTCTCCAAATAAATAATTATTCGTATCAATGTGTTTTTCTTCAAAATTTTATTATATTGTAATTTGCTGAATATTTTTAACAGACCATATTGTATTTTAAATGCTTGTATGTTAACAGTAACATCAGTGTTTAATTTTTCACTCATTTTGGGTAATTCCGAGCCAATTGACCAGGTCATGATTGCCTCACCACTTTTTTTTAAAATCTGGAAACATTATGTGTTATTCATATGTATTTCAATTTAAGAGATTCAAGTTTCGAAATATTTTTACTCCAAAATGGGGGAGTTGGAGGGGAAAGGATAGATTGTCATGAAATTTTTCGCATGGGATCTCTATCCGCCATTTTTTAATTATAGGATTTTTTTTTTACAAATTGTCTCCATTAGTAATATCCATATTATTAGATTTAAAATTAAGTGTTCTGCTTTTAGGTAAATAATGTCTAAACATTATGCCAATTGTGTAAAATTTATGAAGTTCAAGGTCATTTTACTAAATAAAAAAAGGTATTAATTTAAAAATCTAAATTTTTTACCACAAAAGGCACTAACCTAGTCGAGTTCGATCCCAAATTTAATCGCAGTACTTTGTTCCATTTTAAAGAAATGATTTTTCAAAAATTGTATTATGCGTCATGCTAGGAACACACATTACTGGAAATATCCATTAAAACTTGTTTTGCAGTGGATTGAATCATTTTGGAATTTGCATTTGCCATACAATATTTTATGCTACAAATATTTTGCTGAGTGAGTTATCAATATGTATATTTGTTACATAAATCGAAACTAAGTTAAATCAACTAATTCTACACTATGTTATCCAATGGAAACTAATAAATATAATGGAAATTGATCATTATACTTCCTCAACGTCCATTTTCACAACTTTATCAGCATACCATCTGCCATAAAGACACAAGAGACAGTCGCCGAACATTATTGGGTATTAATTTCCATCTAGTCGCATGGTCTTTTGATATGACAAAAACATCATGTGAAATCTGTTCTGCTATCTAAAAGATCATAAAATTTGTAAAACTTAGCCCAGACATGAGAATAGGAGTATCTACATTTGTCTTACTTTATTCAAAACGATGTATCTTTTCTGGTCAAAGTGACAGCCATTCGGTTTGTGTATGTGCATCACATCAAAACGTTACACTGTTGCTGCGTGGTTCAAAACTTAGCAAGCACGAGCATTATTCATCCCCAATTTGCAAATGTGTAATTGCCTTCAAACTCAAACATCAAAGTTAAATTTTGGACCAGAATTTCTCCTGACATAAATGTATAAAGTATGAAAAATTATTTTTCTCCCACCGGAGATATTGGGCCTCCAATATGCGTAAAATACATTTTTTTGATATTTAAAAAATAAAAAATTAAGGAAGCATATATCAACTTCCATATATCAATCTTCAATATATGTACTTTGATGTGCAATAGTATACAAAAAAGCAACTTAAGCACTCAAATCTTTCCTTGTAAAAAAAATCCTCAAAATCGGAATTGTTTCTGTTGAGACAATCACATTTGGGTATCATTTTGACTAGTTCGATTACGTTTTAGGCTTTTCATCCAGAGGACTAACATTATCAAGCAGACTTTAACAAAAAAAAAATGTTTGTTTGATTATCCTTAGATAAACCAGTCGGCAGATATTGCATTTTCCGTAAACGCCTGCGAACACAAATGCGCCGCAATACAAAAGCGGCCGCCATTTAGTCGATTGGGATAAAAGTAAAAGAATACACATCTCGAACTATACTTATATAAGAAACAGAAATATTGAAAAAAAAAAATTTTTTTTTTTTGAAAGGAGTAAAGCAACCAAATTAGACGATTTCCGATGGGCCGAGCCAGTAATATGTGTTCCTAAATATGGCGCATAATACCATGTTTGAAAAATAATTTCTCATCAATGGGCCAAATTTCTACGAATAAATCTTGCGATCGAACTCAACTAGGTTAGGGCTTTTTATGGTAAAAATTGTAGATTTTTAAATTAATCTCCTTTAGAGATAAATAACCTTTAAATTCATAAATTTTACGTAATTGGCATCATGTTTAGACATTATGTATCTGAAAGGAGAACACTTAATTTCAAATTTAATAATATGGATATAATTACCTCTTAGTGGAGGTATTTTGTAAACAAAATGAAAAAGGTACTCCATAATTTAAGTTCACATTTTTAGTGATCAAACATTGCTCACAATACAAATATATACTCATTTTCAAGTCTTTTGTCATTTTACTTCTCACAATTAACTAAAATCAGCCTGACATGAACGCTTGTAATATAAAAAAAATAACTGTTCTTGTTTCATTCCAATCTCTCTTACGAAACTCGAGTTATTCAGAAAGGCGGGTAGACGTCCCATGCGAAACATTTAATGACGGCCTACCCTTTTCCCCCTCCTGTTGGAGCAAAAGTTTCGAAATTTGTTTTTGTTACTTTAAAGTACATTTGGCTAACATATTATTTCTAGATTTTATGAAAGTTTTGTGGCAACCTATTTATTATTTATGAATCTGGCGAAAAAGCATGGAATGATCCTTTCTTTTAGATTTACCTAATTGAGGAGACAAGAAACAAAAGCTTGTAAGTCCATTTTTAGATAAAAATATCTTTATATTTTCAACACCTTAATGAAGAGCTGTAGTGAACCATGCAAAGTAATGTTGTCAAGGGATGCTTCTATCAGAAAATTACTTGAGGAACACTTGACAAACTTTTATAAATGGATGTTCATGTTTGATGCTGAATTGAGTGATGTGTTGACGTATATTTTATAAGATATTCATTTGGAGAAGTTCATGGGAATTCTGCTAATTTTGATGTATAAAACCAAGAGTAAAGTTTACAAAAAGGTAAACTGATTGAATATATTGAAGTTAAGAAATCGGGAAATATTGAATGATGAATGTGATTGAAACAACGTCAATAACTAAAGTTGGATATCAAATACGAATTGATACAAATGCTAATACTGATTTGTTTTTGGTAAATACTCAACAAAGGGTTTAGTATAGTATGCATAATTGTATGTCGATTGATGAAATAAGATTTGATTACATTCAAGTACATTTTGTATTGATTTCAGCATATACATAGAGAATCATGAGGATTTATCTTGATTAATTGTCATCTCTAGATTTACTGATAGTTAGGCACCTTGCTGAGCCTAACAGTTTAAATTCTAACAAATTTTATCGAACATTATGGTTCCTCGGTCGTTTATACCAGGTAGTTTTGATAATTACTTCAAAAGTTAAATTTATTATACGTGGCCGAGGTCACCGTCTCGAAGTTCCCGGGTTCGAGTCCCGGAAGGGGCATGGGTGTGGATTTTAACAGCTAAAAGCGAATCGTTATGGACCGAAGTCCAAAGTGACTAGACTGGTCCATATAAATATAAAGTTTACCAAAGTTTTACGTATAATAAACTCGAATTGGTATTACTTATACTAGAGTCAAGCATTTCAATTATTTAGACTGTAAAGACCACTTGCACAACATGTAACATATGTAGACTAGACTCGTATAAACTATTTAATTAACATTACAATAATTTCACATAATGTATATTGCACAATGTTGACTGTATTCCGGTATGTTCATTACTTAACTGATTGTCAGAGGTAAAGCTTTATCTTTTGGTAAAGCAATTTTTTTTTTTTATTTAAAAGTAAAAAAAATTAAACCAACACACACAACTTATATTATGACGCTTATTTTTGTTTATTGCAAACAATACTGACGTGGTTAATCCACTTCTGGATAGTATTAGAACTAGAAAGTACAGTCATGGAGGAATGTAAAACCCATGTTATCAAACAGCTACAGTTAAAAAATAATTATTATGTGAATCTTCTCGTTATACAATTGAGGCGCATAAGCGAACAAAAGTCTACGTGCCATGTTAAAAGATAACACATAGACTTCTGTTCGCGCATGCGCCTCAACTAGAACAACCAATATGAAACAGAACAATTATTGTTGATTTTGCTTCACAATCCTAGAAGACTGACAGGAATCTGATTATATTTATTTCAAGCGTAGAATCCCACATCACAGAGTCTGCACAAAATAGTTGCACTCTATTTCTTCCAGAAATAATAAACTAATTTTACCATTCTGACTAATTTTGTCAACTTTCTGAAACTCTTGGAAATGTAATAGATTCTGTTAAACCCGTTCTGTTTTTTTTTTTGTTTTTTTTCGTTTAACAGCATAATATGTCAGTGTTTGTAGTAACACCGTCAGGTATCTTTTCTGAGAGCAAGAATACGAAGTTGTAGAACGTCACGATGAAACTAGTATAAGTATTAGTGGAACGATCATCCATTACTGTTAAACAATAAGCAAAAAAGAGTATGAAAACCTATTTTAATCAGAAAAATGAAACTGTTTATTCTATTTAAGAATGCACACGAATATTTAAGGCTTAATTTAATTTACAGAAACATTTATCTTCTTCCTTCCTAGAAATCTAAATAAACTCGGGATAAACAAACAGATTATTCTTCTAGCGCAAGACGGCAAAAGATATTTCGACTTGTCTTTTTTTATCCGTTTCTTTTCTTCTTTCTTAGTGTAACAGAAAGACATCCGTGTGGAAAGATCCAACTACATATCACTGCGCTAAAGGAAATCAGAGTATTTGGGGTGGTAAAAGAGGAAGAAGAAAATCAGCTCCAAAAGAACAAGTTAATGCGAATGAGCAAAGGATATGAAGCGTTCAATTTCGGTGGAATCAGGAACGTTTGAGGGACGAGGGAGGGAAGAAACCTATCCTGCATACAGACGGGCTGTTTAACTATCTCTTTGTGCTTCCCTTCCATGAGATGATCGCGCCATTTCACCACGTGATCGAAAGCACAAGACGAACTCTGATTTTTTCGGGATTTAAGAACTTCTCTATCTCCGAGTTGGTCGTCTTTTAGTCTGTATTTTCTCCCGTTGTCTCATCCATTCTTGTGGCCTGACTTACAGCAGTGTTAAATTGAACATTCTTTTTTTTCCTGCCACCCTCTAGGACAGGAAAAATAAAAAACACTTGATAACGTTTCGCAGCATCAAGTATAACAGAACCAAGTTGGCGTGAAGTCGAAATAACGAGATGTAATCTACTAAAGTACGTATAATTACAACGCAGGAGCGTATTGTGACACTATTATTTAAGTTATTTAACCCTTGTGCATGCCAGATAACTGATATTTTCTGTAAATTTGAAAACTGGGCGAGATACCTAAATGTAGCGGAAAATACCTACTTAAACCCTGAAGGCTCCATTTGCTGTGCAGTACCTTTTGCTTATATTTAAAGACAAAATCCCAAATTTATTTTTAATGCACAGAAGAATTGGTCTATTAATTTGTTTCTGCACACTGGGTAATTTGTTCTATTACCTGGGTAATTTGTTTACCCTGAACTCCATATTATTTCCTTGACCACATTCTGTTAACACCGTATTCTCAGTCCCTATCTGGACAAGCTTGTCCTTTCTGGTGTTTAAAGCTACGACACTCCACGATCTATTTATGCTATTAACAGAAGACCCCATCTTCGGCAAGCAGGAGAGTTGGGGTTCGATTCTTGGTCAATCAAGCAATAATATATGACGAATACAAGAAAAGAATGGGAGATGTCCATTTTTAAAGCAAAATGAGTTTGCACTCGTAACAAGTACTACACAATGGCACCTAACCACTAGGAAAGTTTCAATCCGAAGGTGAAAATAATCCACAAAATTTAGCGGTTTTTAAATATTAAATACGTGGGAATAAATGGGAGAGTTAGGCTTTAAAATACGTTTAACGAGACATCACCTATCATGGACATCCCCCTTCTTTCCCTGTACTCTTCAATTCTCTTTGCATCTTTCAACTTGTTTCCACTCACAAAATGTTTGTGTGAACAATAATTAATCTTTTGAAATTCAACTCTGGTAGGCGTATCGGTAGTTTACTAAACTATTAATAGAAACGAGGCGTTCAAATTGTTTCCTTGCACGCATATATCAGTTTGAAACAAACAATGCCATCTTTTTAATCGGAAACTTTTGTTCGTTTAACTGGTCTGCTCTATTGTATCAAATAGTTGAATATGTTGAATACTCGAGGAAACCATGCAAACGAACATTCTAGATGTTATGATAATTCTTTTGCATATAATGATTGTCGAAGCTGCCAAAATTCCTGGTACACTTTTGAAGCAATAATATCATCGTATTTTTTTTTAAATTATATCAACAGTACCAAACCAGATAGGATGTGCAATATATCGAAAACGAATAACTAAGCCATTCTTTCATTAAAGGTTGAACGCTGAGCTGCATAAAGATCTTATGAACCAGTTCGTTTCTTAGTTGGAAGAAGATAAATACTAGTGTTGTTTCCAGCATGACGGGGCGAGATACCATTCAGGTAACTCCGCTATACAATCGCTCGAAATGTTTGCCAAAAGGGATGTAGCCCCCAGATCACCAGCTCTAATGAATCTTGAATTTTTTTCTGTTGAGCTACTTGAATAAAAGGAGGAGTATACAGGAATAATTTGAGAATTGTGAAGAATCAAGAAATCAAAACAGCATTGTGCTATTCAGAATATCTTGTTTGCAATGTTGAGACGAGTGGTGTCCAATATGCCTCGGCCAGCACTCCTTTGCATTCAGCAGAGTGGAAAACACTTCCAGCACCTACTGTAACATGGTAACTCCTGTAGAGGGATTTTTAGAACACTAACGTACAACAGTTCAAAATAATATAGTTTTAGGATTTTCTGGCTTTATAAATACCCCGTATTGGACCTCTCGCCTCGTATATTTCCTAGGTTGCAACACTGTATTCTGTGCCTTATATATAATGTTTCTCATCACTATGGGATACCCAATGTTTAATAAACCGTCGTAGTGCGATTTCAGAACCATAAAACTTTATACAAGGTTAGAAAAATTGTCAATCTAACAATATCAAATTTAAGATTGTATTTTCTACTTTATTTATATAGATCATCTCCCGAACACGTACTTACACTTATATGCCTACTTATGATTTATAGAGAATTTTGAATTTGAATGTTTATTTATGGCCTTTTAGGCATCTAAGGTTCAGGCCAGGATAGGGGAGGGGGAAAGGATCCGGAAAGGTGTCAGCTAGGGCCCATTTTCAATGTGCCATCCCGGCATTTGGCTGGCGTGGCTGAGGGAAAAAATGCAAAAACCTCAGTCAGGATGGTCGACAGCTGAGATCAAACCCAGGACCTCCCGAATACTATGCCAATGCTCTACCACTGAGCTACGGCGGCTCGGTGTGATTTATAGAGAGTTATTAGTTTTATTTACTAGTCGATTTTCGTCCCGAAGTTGGAAACTATGTACCTTGAAAATGAAGCTACATTCGACAATACAAAACAAAATATATAGAAGTACGAAATAGCTAACATATGAATAAACTAATAAGAAATAAGAGTGGAACATGAAAACACAAAGAAAGAAAAATTTACATGTTCCTTCAAGTGCGCAGCGCTTTTAATTTTCTGCTTGTGACCAAGAGTTAATTATATATATGTATGTGTGTGTGTGTGTGTGTGTGTGTGTGTGTGTGTGTGTAAGTTGAAATGAAAAGGGAAGTATTTTTGTTTAATGAACGGCCGTAGCTCAGTTTGTATAGCATTGGCCTTGCATTCGGGAGATCCTGGATTCAATATCAACGCCAATAATCAATTTAGATCATGGTCGGCTACTTCCAACCCCTTTTATCGTACCCTATCTCACCCTGAGCTATAGCTGTCTGTAAACCATACAAAAAATGCAATTTTGAAACATTTTATTACGAGAGATACACTTCTTATGCTATAAATTTTAGAAAAAGAATCGAAAAATACGGTGCTAATTTATCTCATTAAATTCAATGACAAGATTTAAATGAACTGAAATATTAACAACAATGCCATATGGAAATGATTGCCATGTTTATGACCTTTACAATCTTATCCCGAATAGGGTTTTATTTTGCCTTCTAGGAAACAATGCTAAATAAGCGAATAAGGTAAAATAGTTAAAAAGACAGGGAAAGCAACAGTAGCTCCCTGTTCTGACTTAAAAAGAAAACATGTACTGAAGAAATACAGTTGAAGGGATGAGGCAGCATTAAGCTGAAAAAAATGGGAGGAACATAATAAAAAAATATGTCATCCTATTTAAAGTGTCTTGGGCCTTACATGAATAAAAAAAGATTCTGAGATGAGATCTTTTTCTGTAGTTTTTTCGTACTACGGGGAAGAATTAAAGCATACTGGAATCTCATGCGTCAGAGAAAGGCTAGAGAGGAAGGGAAGGTTGAAAATACAAAATGTAGTAATTTCTCAGGAGATGCACAAAACAAGAGAGGATGAGTAGCTAAGTAGGGAAAGTTCTCGGAGATTTTCGTTTCATTATTTACTTGGTCGGTTAATGATATTCTTTCTCGTGGAACCGAATGCAGTAATCTGAATTATTAAAATAATAAAGACCCTGTATAGCACATTCTCAGACTCACAATATATACAAAAAAAAAACATATAAAATATATACTAGCTAAGGCAGTAAGAGGTTTGTTTATAAATAATAATTTTTCTGGAGTTTTTTGGTAAAGAAATTTATTATTTAAGCAGAAATAGAACTAACATTGTCAGTATTATACGGAGGAACAGAGTGTTGATAAATATCTCCATTCTTATTTATTTCTTATCCTAGCAGCATTTCTCGCGCATATTTTCATTTAAAAATGTTTATTTCTACTGTAAACCTGTCTGTAAAATTAACCACAAATCTGAGGGCAGAAACAGCTGAATTCCCGGTCGTCTAGGTCCCATCTAGATGTTTGGCGCTTATAGCTGTGAATAAGTATTTTGTTAGAAAATATAAAAAATAAACGCATACAAAAAGCACTACATTCTAACTGTACAGTTCAGGATAAGGTACGATACGTTTCTTGCTACATTTAAGCAACTCTACAATACAGCCCCATTTCTGGAGTTTGTATCTCAGCTTCACTGTTTAAAAAATCCCTTTCGGTAGGCCTATAGGCTGAGGTAGATTTCGAAGTTTCGCTGGGAGCCGGGGCTCGCCCCCCAACTTCAGTGCTTTTGAGAGGATGCGCCTCCTTTATCTTAACCAAAATCTCCCTGCAGCACTACACCACCACGGAGT
>JAGDQP010013329.1:9775-23168 GCA_022664845.1 Lepisma saccharinum | reverse complement strand
ATGAAGCGAGATCTGAACACGGGCTGTTAGTCAGAAGTGCAGCTTCTTACTGACTGGACTACATAAGAAAACAATACTGCCAGTCATAAGAAAACAATAGATCAACAGAGTATCAGAACTTACCTTGCCTGAAATCCGAAGACATAAACGAATTTATCCCACGACTTACCCCATATATTAATCATTTTTGTATTTCTCAGTTACGATTCGAAATTCGCATTTGCTGACCAGCCCATTTTTGTTAAAATTAGAAGTGATCAAGATGGTGGCAGCAAACACTTCAATCAGAATTGCATGCACGACTACGATAAGAAACAGTTTTCTCATTCTGTGCATATGCAGAACTGAAACTGAACATGTCCACCCCAACATACAAAAAGTTTCTGGGTTTGCCTAGATTTTAATGCAACAACATGAAATATAAAAATTATGCGGAACTTTACTGAGAAATGCCAGCAACGTTTATCATATTTTTAGCATTGCCAGACTGATGTAAAAACTTTGGTAAACTTTATTTTTGTATGGGTCAGTCTAGTAACTTTGGACTTCGGACCGTCACAATTCGCCTTTAGCTGTTAAAATCCACACCCATTCCCCTGCCGGGACTCGAACCCGGGACCTTCGAGCCGACGGCCTCACGACGCAGACCGCTCGGCCGCGAGACTGACGTATTCGTGGAATCCCTTTAGACGAGACTACAAATTGCAAACATATAAATGGCGCACTTGCAAAAATGCATTTAACTGTCCAAATTTATAGTATTTGATACTATTCCTATGTTGATTTCAAACCACTATATCTGCTGAACCAATGATCATTGACCAGAAAGCTCATGAAGCATATATGAAAGTATCCCATTACCCACGCACCGTTAAGCTACTCAACTTTGTATGTAATTCCTGAATGTCAATGTTTCGTGTGTATACAGCCTTTCATCCAAGATCATCAAATTACATTTAAAAAATGGAGAAGAGAGGAGTGTATTAGAGAAAAATCGAGAGGGACTATTGACGTTATATCACACTTTCAACGTTTTCTTTTTGTGGAGAAATTTTGTATTTAGCGGGAGTGGGATTGAAACTAGAGGTAAAAAGAAGGATTATATATATATCACTGTGGTGTGTATCTATTACTTGAGAAGATCCGATGGTATCTCCTCCTTAAATAAGGCATCTATTCTCCTTCAGTTTAAATGCAGTTTTTCTTTGCCTCAGGAGTAGCTTTTCTATTTACATTGCTGTTTCTTTTCTCTTTTCTTTTGTTGCCAACTTCTTGCTTGTGTTTTTCCTAATGAGCCCAAAGACTAAGAGATCTGAAGCTGAGTTTAAGCTATATCCTTTATTTTCTTTTCCTTCAACAAGAAGGGTGGAAAAGAAAAACAAAAAACTATTTTGCCTCAAGACACAGGCATTTACCTGCAGACGATGCTGTTGTCGACTTACCCGGTTTTCCCCTAACAGCTACTCTGCGTCGTTTGTCGATGGGATGCCAACTTCTTTTCGCACGAAAACAACCCGTCTTCCTGTTTGTGTGTGTGTTTCACGTTAAAGGAAATGATGGCGCTGGTGGTAGGTGCTTGTTGTTTTCTTTCAGTGAAGGCGTCTCTTATGAGAACATTCCGATTCAAGACCCGAGGCTATCAGCTTGGAATATGTCTTGCCGCAAACAATGTAGATTTTGTGGAAAGATATTTATACATGGGAGACGACAACTTGCTCCCTGTTTTTCTTCTCAAGTCAGTGACTTGCGTTTGAAATTGGCCGTTCACTTAGCACATGATAATGCAACGAGAATACATTTTGATATGTGGAAAAGGACAAGTGTTGCCTGAGACCGAGTTCAAAAATATGACTATTTCTACACTGTTTATCAGACTAACAACCAGACTAGATCATCCATAGCAAGGTTTGGAACATGCATTTTTGAATAAAGCAGGTTTGAAGTCCTTGAGTGCATCATATCAAGCTATAAATTTTATTCTCCCACAGTTTTGGCAGACTATACAATTCTGTCTCGTTTTATAGAAAATGTTGAAAAAATGATGGTTATAAGTTGAAGATTAAATTCTTATATTTGAGCAACGTTTATGTTCTTACATGAACTTTTTTTATATGCATCTTCTTCACATAATGTGTACTGACAAAAAGAGAAGAAGAATTTTTTGAAGTTAAGAAGACTGAAATATGAAGAAGGAGAGTCAGAAATAAATTTATGAAGATGTAGCTAGTTGACATAGGTAAAGAGAGAAGCAGAAAGTAAGGAAACATTTTTTTAAAATATCACTTTCCTCATTAACCTTCACATGTATCCATTTGCTTAAAAACATGGTTACAACTTCTACCCTCCCATTGCATCCCACGACGCTTTGTAGATTTTCACCGGAATAGTTGTGAAGGGATTCTCCAGCACGAGAAGGAAATAGATTGTGGAAAGGTTTCGTTTCTTCACATCAGAGCCATCTGTAAAAGTGTACAGAAACCCAATCAGGAAGGCACAAAACACTTGCTTCTTGAAATATGGTTCATTTTTTTCTTCTTCTTTTCTCACAAAGTATCACGAGCAGTTTCAAGTTAACTGCTTCGTTTCTACCCGAACACTCCACATGTACAACAACAACCGTTCCAAACTTCAAACTCTTCCACACTCTTTTCAGAACATTCAATTGCTTCTTCGGTTCTTTTCTTTTTCAAAAAAAAAAAAGAAAAAGTTATTGCCCCTTTTTTTCTACTTCTCTTTCGAAGACACAAATCTATATTATTTCCTCATCGCTTCGTCTTCTTTCCTTTCTTCTTTAAACACTATAAAAGTGAAAAAGGTCGAATTACATCAACACATTGAAACTTGTGTAAACTGTCCGTAATATCGGATAGTTTCACAATAGTTTACAATAGTTTACTAATAGTTTCACAATCGCCTTAAGAACAGCTTTAAGTTAGCTTAAAACTTAAATTTGTAAAAGTAAGTCTAAGAAAAGATTATGGTGTTTTAATGTAAAATTGAAAACAAATGTGGACTCAGAAAATCTCAGGACTGACATCAGTTTTCTAGTCTTGAACACAGAACTGGTACGTATAATACCTAGGTAGATATCGACTAAAATCATGTAGCATAAAGCTATAAAATTAACAAATTTAAGACTATGCAGACAATAAATATTCCGGATTACTATGGCCTAAGGTTGTTTGAAGTATTGTGAAAAAATAGTTAGCTAACACATGCTCCACTTAGTCTTACATGGTTAGTCTGGCGTTGTTATTCAACGCGTCTTTGCCATTGTGTATAATAACTCCATTTCGGCAATTAACGATAGTAGATAAATTGTTTTATATTGCACGTCAAATCGGGTTAAGAAATGTTTTCTAAGGTAGGTCAAATCAGGAAAAGATATTTCATGGTGTAAATCACAATCCAGTAAGATGAGCCAAATCGGATGGGAGCTTGGAAGAGCAAATGGGTCTATTATGGCTGTAGCAAGGGAGTGGAGAGAGAATAGAAGGGACAATTTTTGGAATATTTTGTATAAATGGAGAAAATATAATGAATGAATAGAATGTGTATGTGTAATGTAATATGTACGTGTATGTAAATGTGTAATGTATAAGGTACGTCCGTCGAAATCCACTTCTCGCTCCACACTTGAACTAGACCGAACACATGTTGTACCGACCAAACTCCCACATGCTCCACTTGACTGGGTTGAAAGGAAATAAATCGATAACTTTATCGAAGATATCATCTCATTAATCACCTTCTGGCACGAGTCTCTAATCACAACAGAGAATTTGCATGTTGTGAACATTCCCGATCTTTCTAGTATTCATTAGTTTTACAGTGACTAGTGCAATTAGTTTTGCAGTGTTTCCCCCACCATATGGCATTGGTAGAATTACTCGTTACTCCTCCGGCGTGATGATCTGACACCAAAAGAAAAATTTAAAACTAACAGTCATTACATCTTTTCTGCATCACTCAAAACTTTACAGATGGTAGATTGAAGTGTGCCATATATCGAAGACAATAAACATATTCGACGAGCATGGATGTACGAATGTTTTATCAAATTCAGTGCTTGGAATTAAATTTGGACAGGTCAATTTATTAACCTGTCCCATCACAAATTACGGAGAACCTAAATATAAATTTTTGTCGAAATCTAATTTTTATTTATGTCCTTTAGACAACTTTGGCTGAGGCGGTGACAAGATGGGAAAGAGAATGTTGGAAGGAAGCTGACCAGGACCTAGTCAGACGATACGATTCTTGCATTTACCTGATATGACAGAAAAAAATCTTCACAAACCCTAATGGGGATTGGCGGACTCTGAAATCTCTCCCAGGGCTTTACTTCCAATTGCCACGGCCACGTAAGTACAATCTTTGCTATTTCCATATTTCCTCCCTTGTTTGGTCGTTCTCTCTCTCCATAAATCTCCATGTCATACTGTTCCTATATAAGAGACTATTCGATTCTGCTTAAGGCCCGTGGATGAAAACTTTCCAATTTTATTAACGTACGTTTATTGGCAGTGCCTGGCTTTAAGGTGTGACCTCGTCTCACGTCTGAAATAATGTCTGCGTCAACTAATACAGCTTTCACGGAAAGATATAGAAAAACTGAACAGGGTGTTGTACAATCCTAAGTTACATACTTGTTCAAACGTCTTAGAAAAAAAATGGCCTGTTCGAAACATTGGGCTCGTGGAAAACTTCCGGATACTTGTATTTTAATCCATTGCCTTAACACAAAAACCAATCAATTGCAACGATATTTGAATTTTCCACACAAGACTTTCAAAATGCTACGACAGGAACGCCAGAGGGCAGAAAGTAAACTTTCCGAAATCATTAAAGAAGACGCATAAAGAAAAAGAAAACGCACAGAGAAATATATAAGTGCGTATTATTAATCAAACATATTTCCATCAAAACTTTATTTAGCTCTCTTTCTTTTTATTTCAGATCGCAGTGCAAGTGATAAGACTTCGAAAAATAGAGAAAAATAAACGAGATGGAAAGAAGTTTCGATATCGTCTGGCAATGGACCCATAGCAAGAATACAAAAGAAAGCTAAAGAATGAAATATAAAAAAAACGAGAGACGAGCAAGGAAAAAAGAAAGGAAATTAGCATGAAAACTATTTTGGCATCCCGCATTGTTAAAAGAAGTGTTTCCAAAAATTGCATCCTAGAGAGCGTTACAAGAGAGCGTCTTCATCTCATTTCGAGTTGCACTCTTTTTCTCTCATTTTCAAGAAGCAAACCTAAAAGTAACCGAAAACGGAGAACATTCTCTCTGTCTTTCTCTCTTCCCCTCGGTTGAAAAAATGTCTGATAACGTAATGGTGTTGGGTGCTGGAGATTGCTTATGATATATAGGCCATCGACCAACATGAGGAAGTGGTACTTTCGACTTGATAACTCCCTTACGACTGTCTATTTCAAACCAAGCATTTTTTTCTCTTTCCATTTCGAAAAAATAGAGGAAAAACATGAAAGCGAAAAAAGAAAAAGAAAAAAACATATAAAGGAATAAACGAGCCGGTAACAGTAAATGTTGAGAAGACTTACAAAGTCGTCATTTCAGTGTTGCCATAGCTTAGCGAAAAATTTTCATAAGAATAATATTATATATTTATTTAACGAACTTCAAATACATTTCAAAAATCATTTTACACCGAATATTTTGCAGTGGCAGCAAAAAGCATGATCTGTCAAAACTCTTCATTTTACAGGTGAAGCAAAAGACATTCGACTCTCGTATTGAAGACTCGTATAAAACACAAAGCAACATCACTTTCACTGGATTTCCACCTTTTTTTTTGGTGTGCATAACTAAATTTTAGCAATTTTTTACTTAATTGGCATAACTGTTTCACCTCATATTTAACAATAAAGAGAAGGATCTAGGAATGACCTCGAGGTAGATAAAACATAATCACGCTAATAGCCAGTCCTAAGTCTGTCATGTCTGACGGATAGTGTCACTCCGTAATAACTCTTCCACCCTAGTATTTCCCCTATGGAATTGAAGGGACAACACAGATGTCTTCCGAATATCTAATTGTGAAAAATTTGGTTAGTTTTGAGAATGAAAAATACTTTCTTATATAAATATTGTTGAAAATTTGGTTCTTCGTTTCATTTTCAAAACTATGAAAATATTAGTAAATTGTATTTTATTCATGTTTGAATTGTAAAATATAGGAATTTTGCCTTGTTCGTAAAGGAAATTTCGATTTTGACATTAAGCCTTTTTACACTTTGAGTTTTGATACACTTTGAATTTCAAATCTAGATTATTTTGGTTAGAAGTATTAATAATTAGCTCTATTTATTTTTACATTCAGTTTACATCAGTGGCCGGTATGGCAGGTATATGACCTACGGGATCTACTGGTTTTATTAAGGTGGACCCCGAACTACTACCTCCCATAAACCTGTACTGGTTTGAACCCGGCATCATTCGTGTGCTAACGATTCGACCAACGCTGGTTCTTACATGTATTCAAAATTATTATGTTTCAAACTTGGGAGAAAATTTTGAAAGGAAACTGTTAAGTGGGCAAACCACTTCGTTCAAAGAACACTGACAAGTATTGAATCCGTGACCACGGGCACAGAAAGCAAGCCTGATAACACGCCTCAAACTAGGAGGGGGGCTAAACTGTAAAATAAAATGGGAACGTTGTTTGACATATCTGTTAAGTTTCCGATTTATGTAAATATTTGCAATGTTTCTGATGTGTCCGAAAGGTGTCTGTCAAAATCACCGAGATATTTATTTTGTATGGTTTGAGGTTCTCATTTTCCCCTTGCCCCTTGATTTTCACAAATGCGCAGAAAAAGAAAACTGTTCCTTATCGTAATCGAACACTCAATTCTGATCAACTGTTTGCTGCTGCTATTTTATTCACATATTTTAAAGAAATGGGAAACATTCTCAGTTGAGGATTGCGATCCCTAACTCAAGTAGCGTAATCCATGGAAGTAGCTTTGTTCATGTTTTCGGGATTCGGTCAACGTATTGACCTTCTGTATACTGTCTTCATGTACTGATTTCTCAAGTGCTGATTTAGTCCAGTTACTAAGGCGCTGGACTTCTAGCTACAGAACCCGTGTTCAAATTCTGATTAAGGCTTCTGTTTTTTTTCTGCTGAGAGCTGCAAGGCGGTTCCAGGCAGTTCCTGACAGTTCCAGGCAGTTATAATCACCTAACTTTCTCCAGGAATGTGTCAGAAAATTTTTAAGTGTACGGTGTGCTTCATATTCCACCAACAGTATATTACATTTATGCTATATATTTGCTGCTGAAATCTTGTTAAATTTACCTTTCGTCACTTACTTTGTCGCCTAATTAATATCCTACGCTATTCACTGCTAGAAATAGTCATTTTATTTAATTCCTAAAGAATTTACTGCCAAATGCATTATTTTTTCTAAAATAAGGTTTTCTGAAATCACGAACCATAGGTCAGTTAAGTTATTCATTTTATACAGTACCTTAGGTGAATTCAAAGGTTTTACCTCAAACTACAATAGTTATATCTTTTTAAAAGTGAGTACTTAAGACTACTTGGGTTAGATTACATTAGCTTAAATAGATTAACAACGATATTATTAGGTTCGCCTAAGAGTCACGTGTCTTTAATTTTCCCGAACAATTCTACCAAACCACATTTTACATCCTATTCTTTAATACGCTAGTAGCTGTGTCTCATTACTTATCAAATTTTACGTCATCACCACAACTGCACAGAATATTACTCATCACAGACTAACAGTTTTTTTATGTTGCAATGTAAACTATGATACAACACTACGTCCACTTTCATCCTAAGTAATTATTTCTGAAAACCTACTATTTGTCGAAACTTTACACATTGCACATTATACAAAGCACCTTCTGCCACATTCCGTTCCATATATCCGGCGAAATATCCATTTGCGGTGCGGTAAATGCAACCACATTACGATTTTGAACACCGAATGAGGAGTTTTAATTTGATTGGAAATTATGTTTGCTGTTAAAGGTTACTTTATATCCTGTACCGACCAATTAAGTTAATTTTACTGGTATTTAAATACTTTTAAATCAAGTACCTAAAAGAAATTTAGCATTTTATAACTTAAGAATTTTAAACTATTAACAGCTAATCATCAGAATATTTTATTTTACAATTCTTTTAAATTAAATTTTGTCAACTACTAACCAACGTGCAGCGTCATTTTGTTCAGTTAACTTTCTTTCATTCCACATACGAATAACTGTAAAGAGGATCAGCTATTTTCTGCAAAAAATTCGTCTTTTCTCTACATTCTTTTTCTAACACTAATTTTTTTGCTCCTAATGTGGTGAGATATTATTGTAGATTCCAGCATATTTTGTCTCATTTAGAATCACTAATGTCATATTTTGCAACAAGATGCCCACCATTTTTGGGTAAATTTATTTAGTTGTTTATTTTTTTCTGCTTCTTCTCCCTCTCCCTTTCTTTCCAGACGCTCATGATTGCAACATTAGCGCCACCTTTTGCAACTATTACGATTCTCAGTGGTAACACCATTTCGACGTAGTTTGGACGAAATTTAGCCACGACCACACAACTCCATTGTCCGTGGTCATTTCCGCCATGATGGGACAAACTCTCGTTACCAGCGCTTGTCGATTATGACTTGCAGAAGTGTTGCCAACTATCATTAAAGTAAACATCTGAACATGTGTGGCATCCAATATTAAAAAATAAGCATGAAGAATGATATGTGAAACTACATAATACATTTGTGTCAAAAGAAGCTTGAAATTTAGGTTTTGTCACAGGGAAATCAAATACTTATTACGTACATTATAGCTCTTAAACTAATGGTTTTATGACAGTGAAGTCCCACAAATGTCTTCTTTTCCTAGTGTAAGTAGCAGCCCAGGTTCTACGAAATATTGCCCCTGAGTCAAATTCACCTGTCTTGCACCTTTCCTCAAACTTAAACAACCTAACTTACATCGAAACTACACCCAGAAATGCACCCAACCGAAGACGTCCCTTTGCATCCTCTAGATTCGACCTGGGAAGTGGGAAAGATGAAAAAGGAAAAAAAAAAGTGCTATGAAGACTGGTGACTGCCATTTTTCAATAAACGGCTAGGATCACGTGCGTCACCTGAATTCTCTGAACCGGAGAAATGGGTCAATGAAGTATATTTCTCATTACAGAGTTGCATTAAACTTCAACACTTGGTAGGATTTCGCAGTTTTTCGAGGAAAACATCTACTCTTGAGAGACCTAATGAAATAAATCTTTGTTTTGGCAATCGTAAAAGCTTCTCAAAGAACTAGAGACGGTAGTAGGTCAGTGAAGCACATTACTGAAGATAATCTCAAAATTTGAAATTGTTTAGGATGAAGTATAATGAAGAATGTCATTGAGTACATGGTTGCAAAGAAAACAGAAAAATGAAGAAGACAATTGAAAATCATATACGCTGAGGCAAAGAGGAAAGCACAAGATAGGGCTGAATATAGAAGGATACATTGGCTTCCAGGGCTAGCGGCAATCGGGAAACACTAATGATGATGATGGTAATAATAATGATGTGAGTACAAACGTAGCCAAGAATAGTTTTTAGGTCTGTAGCCACTTTGCCAGTACGACCGACGGTAGCATAATTACATGTCTAAGTTTGCAATGAGGAAAGAACGATGGCATGTAAACGTCTTCAGACTTTCACTGGCACTGCACATTTAACTACAAGAATGTATTTATAAGGATCCAGCTATGAAACTAAAAGTTTATGTGTCAAATCAAAATTTCGCTCTCCATATTATGTAATTGAGGACACGTATGGACCTTTTTATTTTCTCAAAAATGGGTAAAAATTAACACTTAATATTATATGTTGAAAAACAACAGTGTCGATTTAAGTAAAATCTTGTACGCGGGCAAGCAAGCTCTTCTTTTGCTGCCTATTTTATATTACTATTGCATCAGAGATTCTATACTAGTTTAAAAATAATTAACGTGTCCATCAGCGTGATGAGAATGCTGTACAATCATTCAAATTAGAGTAGCAAATACTCCCTCTCGATCCTCGTATGACTGTGTCTAATTCATTTCACCATCAACTATGTTAAATTAAACTTATTAATATGCAATGACACTTAACCCTCGTTTACCTAGACTTGATGAGACCGGACCAGTTCCCGATAAATGAAATTCCGGATAACCCAGATTTATTACTTTTTCGTGTTATAAGCGCCTTCAAATACAAGAATACAGTTAACAAAATGGTTTATTTTACCATTATTATTGATGCACAGGGTACAGTTTGAAGGCAAATACAGTGCAAAGGTGCACATTCACACTGCGGAGAATTAATTACACGTGCTCACTTGTATATGCTATGTATTTTGAATCTGACCAAAAATTACTTTTTTTAATCGTTCCCGATAAACCGGAGTTCCTGATAAACGAGGTCCCGATGAAAGAGGTTTTAGGGGATCTCTTTAGTACTAGACAAAAACCTTTAATTATCTTAATCCCGTGATATATAATCTACAATATAAAATGAAGACAAATAGCATTAAGCATGTTTCATATTATATTCATTCAAATGTTTAGAGCTTTGTAAGCAAACTAATTGCGGAAGGAAAGTAAAAAGTATAAAAACTACATTCCTTCTGTAAATTCTAGGGTAAGCATGATGGGGTAAGATAGCCCTGTCTGTGAAGCATGTGATCGGCGTAAGACGCCATGCTTGTCTTATGGAAAATCATTTTAAATCAATGCAGGAAGTCCTTGTAACCATTGGATTTAATGTCTGCGTTTCAGCTTCAAGGAATGTGAAAATTAGTAAGAAGCCTCACAGGAGCTGACATCAAAAGAACACATCTGTAGTGCAAGGAAAGGGAAGAAATCAAGACGACGATCCAAGATTAGAATTAGGAAAGACACCGCTCACAAAATGATTTTTAAAAAAGAGATACAGATTCCTGTGGCACGTATGATGGATACTGCTATAAATCGATAGACGGAAAGATTGGTTTCAGTGCAAGAATTGTCAACTGTTGATTCACTAAGGACTCTGTTGGATATGGTATCGAGTGGTGAATGTAGTGTTTGTAGTAGAAACCAATAATGATATATTGCATGTTTTATCAGTTGTTCAAACAAGCTCATTTCCTGATTATGTCATCTCATAATATTATTTCTGTAGCAATGTTTAGTTAATACATTGGTAAGACAAATAGGCTTAACCAGTTGTGTACCATTATATGTTTCGTTCACTCTTTCAAATGTAGATAGGTTTAGATAATCTTCTTATCGTACTTTTGTAGCAATCTTTAGCTGATACTTTGTTATTTAGAGACTTTGTTATGTATGCTTTGCACACATTAGAATTCGGTTTAATTCTGTCATGAATATACGTGATAAGTAAAACGTTACTATCCCGCTGTCAAGGTAAGATATAAATGTAATGAACAGTACCTTTGATGCTTAGATATATCTGTTTATTTATTTGCCATTTTACAAAATGTCCTTAAGGGACATCTTTGAACAAGTGGATATACACCAAAGGAATGACGGAATGTTTCTTTGTTAAAAAGAAACGCCACGTACTGTACATTTCACGCTTTATTTAGTTGCTCATGCTTTTTGTCAATCACCAGATACATTTTAGAAGTACTCTGGAATTGGAAAATTCCAAAATGATGTACTCTCATACACAAATTGGTTTACTCTTTCACTAACTTGAGATACATCTGACTCATCGGCTTACGTTTAGAACAATCTGTTCTGGAATATTTGTTTCTAGAGAATTGGGCGTCATTTTAAACTTAGTAGTGCGACAAAATAATTGTAATATTGTTGTACCGATTTCAGGCTTATGATTAACTCTACGAAATTTAACTTAGAAGAAATACAATTTTGAAGACGCACATCGCAAACACGTCTCATGCACAGAGTTTATTTACCATTAATTACAAAAAGAGATATACAAATTTGGTTATGAAGTCAGCCATGACACATTATCACGTTTCCCGTTTGATTTAGTAAACTTTCCTGGAAATTTCAAATTTAATTCTATCTCAAAACTGGAATGTATAGAAACAGTATGCTTTACAGTGTGCAAATTCCTGCCTCCCTATTGAAAGTAAATTTTAAATTACTATGGAAGACACTAATTTCATAGTTTAAGAAGTTGCTGAAACACATAAACTGAAGAACAAGAAGATTAGCTTTGAAGTAACTTATTATCATATATCTTTACATTAGTGATTGTATTCTATCTTTCATTCTTTCTTAACGGAAACATTGATGCTACGAACTAGTTGAACAATATTAAGATGTAAGCTTGTTGAACCAATCTAATCTTTGAAAGTGGAGAAAGAATAATAAATAGTTAATAAAAAGTCAATATTAATGTCAATTCTTAATAATTTTTTTCTTGTTTAAACTTCTAAAAACTTGAGATATAAAGTAGATTTGGAGTTTGCCTTGCACTAGGACATAAAACTAAAGATTACGCAATAAAACTAATAAGCTTAGTTTTATTTCTTCTTTTTCATGTTAATAAAATTAGCTTTTATCCATATTCAATTCTCTGCAAGATAGCAGTTTCTTATCCAATGTAGAAAGGGGGATACTCTAATCGTATTGCATCCATATAATGAGAAATATGTTTGTTATTTATTTTAGTCTCAAATTTTTCGGTAAGCAAAAGTTACTTTTACACGTAGATTGTAACACTTGAAGGTAGCAATGACATCAAGTCTTGTGGTTGTGTTTTGGATAATCCCTAACGACTTTCTCCCCTGCTCCACGTGTCTACTGCAAATGGCTGTAACGCAATAATAACAATCGTTTTTGGGTCACGTGGTTTAAGTATAAAAAAATTCTTTGGACATTTCGCAGATGAAAACATATTGACATAGTAATGTAATGCTCATCTGATGAGAGAATAAAATGCTGGCCTCTTTTGCTTGTTCTTTTATAAGCATGTGCACACACAAAAAACATACCCGCATTTACGCTCAGAGAACAAGAAAAGCGAGTTGTCAGATTCCGCTTTCCATCCGTTCAGAGCGTCAGATAAAAATATGTAACTTCTGTTGAATTATTTTTCCTCTATTATATCATTTCTTTATTTTTATTTGAATCTATGAGCTGTACTATGATCCAAGTCGATTTATGCCACTTCATCGCTTCTCAAAAAGTGGGCGTGGTTTGTCCCGCTTCATCGCTCGTGATGACGGATGTTTTTTTCAGATTATAAACTCCCATTTCACAGGCTTTACTGTTTCAATATTCCCTTAATTATTTTCTCCATTAAATAACTTAATCATTATTGCAATTTCTACCAGTATTTATTATATTAGATAATAATTTTCTGTTGTTTAC
>JAGDQP010013328.1:31862-48085 GCA_022664845.1 Lepisma saccharinum | reverse complement strand
ATTTGGTGTACCTCGGATTCAGTCAACATAATAAGGAAGTTGGAATTAAAGTCAAACGTCCTATTAATACAACTTGTGTCGATTAATTCCTAGCTTTCACAAATATCCTTGTGGCATGAGACATTACTTACAAATAATAAAGCTGATCACTAGAATATGCAGTGAGAATACTGGAGTACCTATAAATGGTTATAAGGCGAACAACTTAAAGTCAAGTATCCTTCGATGTGTGTTGTTTAACGAAAACTGAAATTGTATGACCGAGACTCGGTTGTCTGGCTCTTTTTAAACTCTATGATCGTGACTTTCAATTTGAAATTTACTTGGTCAATTATCTAAGACTTAAAGAGTAACGTCTTCTACTACGTCATATGACGTCACATGGCTTTACAGTCGTCGCCTTATCCCATTTACGAGTTCAGCAATATCCTAGTGGTCATTTGCATTAAAATACCCGGAAGAAGTTAGCAATTACTCAAGTTGTCAGTTTCATTTCCTTTGCGTGTTTTCTTAATTCTTATATATTCATCTTATGTTATTTTACAATTCTTAACTACGTTGTTGCATTTGATATGAAAACATGAATAAAATGTGATTTCTATTCTAGTATAACTGAGAATCTCCATACTAAAGTAATATAACATAACCTAACAAAAGAGATAATTTAGAATCCAAAATAAACACCGGCTTATGCTTTATATATTACATTCAATTAAACCAAATTCTTAAAAAAAGAAATGGAAATCTGAGGAATAGATTAATTCACAATAAGTAATAAATTTCTTCATTGTAGTAAGTTCAGTACATGAATTGCTTCCTTATGAGTCATCTAACCTAGTACCACTAAAAGTAATATTATCTCTCGTACGTGACTGGTAAAGCTCACTAATACAGAATTAAGAAATATTGGGGTCGATTCCAGATAAGCAATAAATTAATTTCAAGCCCACGTATAACTACAGGGTGCATTCTTAGTAGCTTACCATAGTGTAGTGGCTTAGCGAAAAAATTGTGACAGACTGAATTAAAACAACAGATTTTGCATAGATTTTCTATACCCCCAGTACAATCAATTTGTAGGGAAGTGCCTGATTTTCGGATCCGCCATCTTGAAATACGACGCCATCTTTATTTTCTTCAAGGTTTTACAACTTTTCTTAAAAAATGGTTGATAATCACCCCCAATGGTGATAAAACAGCCCCATTTATTGTAACCGATGCCTGAAGGCCATAAAAATTACTACAAAAGTAAGACAGGGCTGTGTTGCAGTTTCCCTTAAGTTAATTATTCCGTTTTATCGTATGTTTAAATTTGCTTTTATTTTAATTATATATGAAAGTCTAATGGGCATTATGTGAAAGTGTTGATTTTTCATAAACTGACGTTTCAAAGGAACAGGACCCAGTGGCGTCATTCCACTTTTTGCTTTGGAGGGCGGGGCAAGATTATTTAAAATAAACCTTACATGATATATATATATATATATATATATATAAATATATATATATATATAATACACAGCCATATTCAATCCACTACTGGATGAGGCCTCTCCCGGAGGTGGTCTACTGCTCCCACGCTGACCAGACGTGTTGGGAGAGGAGAGCCGAAGCCCTCAACTGTGATCGCTACCTCTTTATTCAGGTAGCTCCCCAATTGGCCTCACGACGCTGGGTGGATGCCGCACAGGCAACACCATCTGGAGTGCTGAAACGGTCACCCATCCAAACACTGACCAGACCCAGAGCTGCTTGACTTCGGTGATCTTACGGGAACCGGTACACCAGCTCGGCTAGGGCGTTGCATCCCCCTATTGGCGCATCCTATATATATCTTGGCGCATCCCATCTATTCCCAAGCGTATTTTTTTACTTCATATTCTGTATATACGTAATTCAGATGCATCTGTTCGCGGTTAATATTATATAGCTAAAAACAAGTCACATTCATATCTGATATAAAAAAATAAGGAAATTTTAATTGTTAACATTTTGTAAAATGTTATTTACAGCAGGATATATCAAATGCTAACGTCTTGGCTCATTTTAGTAATCATTAACAAGATCGTCAATATAAATGTTCTTAACCCCTTTCCGCTGCACAGCGAAATTATCAACGAGGCGAGTCGATCATCGGAAATTGATGATCGAAGGTAGTTTTTCGGTCTTTTCAGAACAGAAAAATTAATTCATTACAGGCAATGTGACAAATATTCCCAATATCAAGATAAAAATAAATAGCCGATTAAAGTAGCCTTCTATTCTGTGGATATATCATATTTAGCTGAGCTTCTTCAGGTCTACGCCCGTAAACAATCCGGATTCAAGTCCAGCTAGAGACAGAAATCTTACATCCGCTGACAGTGAGGCAGGCTACTAGGAGGAAGATAAATAAATAAGGTCTCATCGAAATACATTAAAGAGCTGAGTCTTGTTGTTGTTAACAAAAGCTCCATAACAACTTAGCCAACTAGCTAACAACATGTCTCATGATGCCACAGAAAAAGTAAACATTACGGTGGAAAAACCCTTCTAAAGATGTGATCCCACAACTGAATAAAAATTAGATCTACACATCGAAATACGCAAAAAATAAAACTTATTTCAACATTGAGCCCACAAAACCGGAGAAACCATAGGAAAGACAAAAGCACTGGACTTCCACTGACCAAAACAAAATTTTTATCTCTCGCGGAGGGGGAATACAAAATTTATAAACATAGATTTTTAAACAAAAGACTCTCTTAAGGCCATCACATCTTTTAATGTTTGTTTCTATAGAATAACTGTAGTAAAGTGAAACTTCTACTAACGGACACCTCTGAAAAGCAGACATCTCCAAATAACGGTCACTTTCAATTCCTCGGCAGAACATCATTCGGTACAATGGGAAAGTTACTTCTGAATAGCGGACATTCTCAATAACGGACGCGGACACTGAAAACTATTCCCCAGCGCCTATGGAGAACTTCCAAATAACGGACAGCCAAGAATAAAACTCTCCTATTTTCTGGAATTTCAAACAATAACGGGCAGGATTTCTAACATTATCGCGCATTGTTGAGTAAGGAATTGTATTTCTTTTAGTTTTTTTTAAAGTGCATATTGTTTAGTAGCCATTTTAAGCATTGGTTGAACAATGGAATGACGTCTCGTGCATCTTATCTTCGTCTGGCTACAAATGCTCCAATTTTTCTTGTGTTGCATCCTAAGCTTTTTCCGAATAGCGGACACTTCCGAATAACGGACAGCTTTATGTTCCCAGTAACTGTCCACTATATAGAAGTTTCACTGTATATCTTTTTTAATTTGCTCTGTAGATTTAATTGGATATGTTTAATATTGTATACATTTATATAAGACTAGTAGTTGCTTGCGGCTTCGCTCGTAGATTTCATAGACTGATACAGGTTCTTCTTCTTCTTATCCTTATTATTCCTAATCCTTATTTCTTGCAGTATTTTTCTACTAAATTATGTTCCTTTCTAGACTAAACATACAGTATGTAGACACAGTTCATACAGTTGTGCTAAATGAGAGACAAAGATGTTCGAAATAATAATTTCTATATTTTTCATAGTAAGCTACTGAAGGACTTCTTTATAAACTATATTTATATTGCTAGAATTACCAAATTGTTTGGAGAGCTTTTTCTAGTGCACGCGTCGTAAAACATTCCATGTGATAAACAATCCTCCGTTAGGTCAGTCCCTGCTATCTTGAGAGTCTGCCCCTCGGACTTATTTATAGTTATTGCGAAAAAGAATTTTAAGAGAAACTGTAGCCTTTTAAATCGAATGGATATCCGGATGGTATGTTCGGTATTCTTGGTATGAGCACAGATTCCGCTTGACCAGAATCAGTTGTCACTGTAGCCTAGGGCACATTCCTATGGAGAGCTTGTACGCATAGTCTGGAACAATTGCAAGTTTAGGCGAATTGAGATTTCTCAACAACATTACAGCTATTCCCACTTTTAGGAGAAGTTTATGTACGTGGGAGGCCTGGAGGAGAGGATTTAATGTATTTAGAAATCACATCGTTACTCTGAACTATCGAGTCTACAGACCGGTACTCCATTTCGTGACCGTAGAAATAATCTAAAAAAATTTTGGTATATTGCAGCCGCTGCATTGTTTTGGGGTGTTAAAATGGCACGCCCACATAACTAACTATTCCATGGATTTCTCTTGAATATTCTGCATATCGGGAAACTTTTGGATGCAAATCTGTTACATTGGATACGACCTGACCTAGATGATGAGGTAAACTTATTTTCACGTCAAAAGTAGGACTTCGCAATCACCAATTTTGAGAAAGATATAAGAAAATCTTCCTGCCACCATGTCGCCATTTATATGGACTTTCACGCTCTTCTTGAGGCACAATTTATTGATAAGAGGCCATAAGTATGAAGATTTGATGCACACCTTTACTTCATCAGCGTGCGTTCGTTCTTCTTGAAAATATCAGCAAAGTCTGTCGCAACAATTTTTCTGCCCTTTCCAAGCGAAATTTCCAAAAACCCTTCCTTTCGTACATCATGAAACCTATGTACGGCATAAATTTCAAGCTATTTGCTTAATCTGTTTGGCCTGGGCCGTGATATGTCAATCAGGACTTCTGTTTTATATATCGATTATATAAGATCATTCTCATTACTATAAAAGATGCTTGGAATCAGTTTTACGTCATCGGGCTATTTGGTGTAGTGGATAAACAAACCACTTGACAGCTATGCTTAGGGTATCGGCCAATTTAGTTAATTTGCTTTAGACATAGGAAAACAAAGATTCGTGTTTATATTAGGAATATTGTTTATTCCTATGTTTACCTTTGTACACACAACTAATCATTTTAGTCAATGCTACATATAGGGCGTGACAGTCATTTATAGATGGTTTTACCAATCGACAACATGTACTTTGTTTTGAAGCACTCTACACGCATGAAGGTGAATTTTACCCTGAAGTTTTGTATATGGGGAAAAAGAGTAGCTGACTGCGTTCGAATACTTTTTGCCGATCGTTCTGACTGAGGTTTTCCACTTTCCTTCAGTTTCACCACACAAACGTCAGCATGGTACGTTAACTAAAACATCAGTTTCAGTTCTTCGATATCCTATCTCGGTCTGATTCAAAGATGGCTAGACTTAAAATATTATAACATTTTATGTCTTTTATAACACTAGAAACAAACCTCATTTTTCTTTAATTCTTAAGCTAATATTTTCAGGAGATAAATATTCTCGGATATGGTGTTTAACATCGTAGTGTGCAAACAGGTTATATTTTAAAGACCAAACATGGCTGCTTTGTTGTGTTATCTTCCATGTCTAGTTGCTATACTTACCTTCAAATTTTTAAAGCCAGTACATCTTTTTGATTGTTGGCTGATCTGTGACCTCTCCTTATTGGTTGTTCTATGAAAAAAGCGGGCTTTAGCGAAGGTGACGCCAACTGACGGGTTTGTTCCACTAGTCGGAAATGTGATACTGTTATGAAGAGAGGTGTCGGTTCTGTTCTCTGATATATCGGTAAGTTACGTAAAGTATTGATACTGATTAAGTATCTATGGTTAGCAAGGATCGTAATTGTGAACGAGTTAATACTATCAGAGTAAGAAATGGGTCTTCCGATATATGATTTTTTTTCATGAAGATGCGTTCTTATATTACTCAATTTGTTCCATAAATGTTGAGTCATTAAATCTTAAGAGGCAAGTGTTATTGAATGGGTGTTGTGCCCAACAAATATGTGGTTCGTAAGCAGAATAGCTAGTTATTTATTTATTGTCGAAGTGAGTCCTTTAACCAAAGGAAATTGTAGTCAAGTTCCTCAAGGTTATGTCTTTAGTGAAACGAAACGCATATGTGCAAATGATAATCATTCCCTGGTAGTAGAAGTATTGAGAAGTGAGAGAAATTACCAGTTTAATTGTGTGAGAATTGTATCAAGTGAAATCAGTAATACACTGGCGGTTGTGTTTGTGCTTGACCTGCAAGTTCTATGTGATAGAAAATAGGGCTGTGGTGTAGTCCTGTTCTGTGTTGTACAATTAGTTAGCGTACGTAGTAGACCAGTTTCACCTCATTTCACAGTGATAAGGAAAGTATCCTACTTAAAGCTCAGTTTCCTGAAAGAGCAGTTTGAATGCTTTAATTTTTGATTAGGGAATACTACTTCCAGGAAATCATGAAGGGAAGATTCTGGTAGGTTGCGCTAATCAAGAAACCAGTTATCAAAATTTTATTCAAAGTAGCTAAGAAGTTAGAAGAAAAGGAAATATATTTTGCTGTTATAGGTTATTTTGTCCCGTTAACGACTCGATCAGAGTTCCTGAGTTATCTGGTTATTTCTTTTGTTCTGAAATAGTGTGGCACGAAAACATTCCAACTACTATTCTTCTAAATATTGAGAAAAAAGTCTTTCCTTTCTTACGTTTTCAAAAGTTTGAATATTGTTCAGAAGAAAATCTCTGTTTTGCTTTTGTTCATAATTGAAAAAAAGAGAAATTACAATAAAACCAGTTAATTTCAACTCTACTCTTGCATTTAATTCGAGTTCTTCAGTATCTTTTAAAAATATCTATAAATTCCAATTTCTACTGCTGAATATAGTGTCTTACTAATATTACTGTGAGTCAGTAGTGTTTCAAGTGACAGAAGTTGGGAACAGTGGATCCAGGAGTTTCCAGGAAGCTGACAGGTAAGGGGTCTTTTATTCTTTTCTTTTTAGGACTGATTTCAGAAAAATGTTACAATAACTTAAAGAAAACAAACTACATCTCTTTCCAACTAGGTAGAGTTCTGTTTCACGTAAAAATCTTGATCTTTACATTAACACGTAGAGCACACTTTATTCTAGGTATAAATCCCATTTTGGATTTCATTTTCTGCCAATTCTTCCTAGTTTTAGGAAAAGGCTATAGTAACATAGAGAACTCTTTAAGGTGCCCTCAGGACATTCTCCCAGCAATCAGACTCTATTGGATTTTGGGAAGTGACGTGTTGAATAGAAAATCGATTATCTCTACCTATGAGGGAAAATAATACAGGTTGAAATAGTGTGGTGTCTTCAACCTAGAAATATTCATCGATGGTTATTCTGCCATTTATACATCTATATGATGGATGTTTCGGATATGGTAGCTGTTTTTTTCGTCCCTCTGTGCACTACAACATTCAGAGAGCTGCTAGTGATAATTTGTGATAATGTAAGGATTGGGAAGGAGAAAATGATAGAGGAGGTTGGGGCACTGTGAAGTCATGTGCCTAATGCACTTAGGGCACATTCCAGCGAAAACTGGACATTGTCACGACAAAATGAAACTTTTTTTGGTTTTAAGTGATATCGTGTTTCGCACGCACAAGTATCCAATATCCCAGGAACATGTTGTTTTCATCCCTGAGTTACTTGATCCGGCTGCCATGTTGTTTGCTTAACACATATCTGAGTTAAGTTATTGTAGTGCATATGTTTACTGTATTTACGCTGGACACCACCAGCGCAAGGTATTGAGAGATTTTGGTATATGAGTACATTAAATGTAAGTGTCTAATAAATAGTTCAGCAGACAGATAAATTCAAAATATTTCGTACGTATACATATTTCCATAAATATTTTGGTGATAATTTATCTTGTTACGTCCGTTACGAAATTACCATAAAATTAGCGCTGCTTCTAAGCAAGTGGCCACTTTTCTATAATAGTTGACCAGATTTTAATGATTGTCAAGTGGAATAAGTTGATGCAGTCAAACCATAGGAAAGTAAGGCAATAACTGACGTAACACCCTAGTCTACATAAAGTATAGATCAAATAAAAGAGTCAAATTCATAGAAAGGTGTTGTTACTTTCACAAGCAAAATCTCACATACTATCATTAACGTGCTTTAATATACGTTACACTTGTTAGTATGGAACGTTCGTCTTTATGTTAGAACAAATATAAATAAATATTACCAACCATAATGATACAAACGTTATAAATCAGCGAAGGACAATTTTGCGTAGGTTGTAACGAATTTCAAGTATATTTCTACATTCTAGAATTATTATTAGGAATAGTATTAGCACTTAATTTTTCAGATCATTAACAGTACTGAATATATGTTTATATAATTATTCTCCTGTAGGATCTTGTTATTCTTGATTTTACTTTCTAGCTCTCTTCTCATCAGACCAATCTGCAAACATTGATAAATTAGCTTTTCCATGTCATTATATTTCTTTGTCCAGATCTTTTGGAAACTAATTTTTAAATATGAACTATGAACGTAAATGAGTTCTGTATTAACATGTTGTATTCTAAGATACTGAGAAGATTTATGATAAATTCAATTAATAGATGTTATAATTGACATTATTCCACCTTATCACACACACACACAAAACTATTTTTGACTCACTGGTGTATAATACTTATATTTTATGTAGAAATGCTGGAAAACGGCAAATTAAGCAACATAAAGAAAAAGATCATAGATTACAAACAGAAATAAAGAAAAATGCCAGAGACCACAGATGAAGATTCAATCAGGTTGCAACAAGGCACAGATAAGCATATACGAGAAAAGAAAGAATGCAATGGATGAGTAGAAATAAGGAATTATGAATTCATGCAGACCCACCTTCATCACCTTCGACATTTTTAACACAGATTCTATTCACTAATAAAATCGCTTCCATTCCCTAAGCATGAAGGAATAATGGGGAATATTAAATAATTTTACAGCTATATTTTTCCGACAAAGCCCTGGAATCCTATAGTGCATAACAGTGTCAAAAGATGGCAAGAAATACGCGATGACGAAATGGATACTAAAGCCAATGTTGTTAGTATTTGCAAGGAAGAACATCCCCATATTAGAGGAGGAAAAACAACGTTTGCTGCTCTCTAACTAGGAACGTTTATCTAATGATGCAGACGTTTATTTGCTGTTGTCGTTTTACAAAATGTATTTGAAGCCCCGTCAAAGGCTATGACATCACATATAGCATTCATTACTATCTGTGTGTGCCGTAGTCCCAAGGCAGTGTTATGCGAATGTTACATTTATGCAGATTTTAAATACAACTTATAGTTTGTTGATCAATTTACTCGGGATATCTCATCTGAAGGGATTACCAAATTGTATCAATAATACAACGAAAGTAGGAAAGTTCTCACATAATTAGTTTATTTGATGGATTTAAGGAATTGTCAAGATAACTAACTGAAACGAGGTGTAATGCATTCATTGCTAAAACACAACTACACGTAGTCGAAAAATGGTCGAATTTTAATGAGAATGAAACAGTGATGCGCGCATTCAACAATTGTAAGCCACCCCTGGATCAAACAAGAGGAGTTATGTTATTCTGAGTAATGATTTAAAGCATGATAAAATATTTTTACTGGTGTACAATAAAACTATCTGGAGAGTACATATTGTAGAAAGATCAGCACAAATATAAAGTCCTTCATGTGTATTCCAATGGTGCAGCTGGGTAGTTCAAGAAACGTTACAGTTTGATGATAGTTTGGAATATGAGCTGTACAAAGTTATATGGACTTTGTTTACCATGTTTCGCACGGTAAAGAACCATATATGGTGTTAATGGGGTGTGGGGAGGGGATATTATGGAAAGGGTGGTACGAAGTCGTATCTTGCAACGAAAAACTTTAGTCAATAATTTAATTTTTTTTACGTTCGAAAGAAAAATGCTGAAAGTAGGCCTACAGTATATCTCAGAAATAATGGTGCAAGCTTTGGGAGGTGATTATTCACATTAAAACCCGGAAAACTTTCCTTTGAAGAAACTTCGAGACATGAGTAGTTTCGGAGCTAAAATTTACGGCGACATCGTCACAAATTACGGCATAGCTCGACACATAATGTCATAAACAGCTTAGCAAATGACATTTGAAGAAGTAATCGATGCACGCATTTAATCTATTTTTATGGTTGGAAAATCCAGCTTAAACAGGATTTCTATGCCCTAATAAATCATTTATTTCCTTGGCAATAAAATCCTTAAATTGCAATACACGCCCTAAATCAGAAACATTGCTTAAATGGATGTATCGGGTAATACTTCGATTGTGATTTCCTAAGCCCATACCGCTTACGTCAGTTTGTGTCGAGATATGATGTCAATTTTTACGATGCTGCCAAAACTTTGAGCGCCTGTAGCTCCAAACCTACGTCGAAATTTCTTCGAAGACTTTTGTTTTGTTTTAATGTAGATAATCACCTTCCGAAGTTTACACTATTATTTCAGACACACCCTGTATAAGTGCTCTAAGTTTCACTGGAAAGTAGCGTTATTATTTTCTGTTAATTTCATTTTTTTCTTTTAATATTTAAGTTTGTTATCTTATGTTTCACAAGCGAAATTCAATTGCTATGTGCACCTGGACAAAATTTTAACGTCCGTTACGTTTTTATGTTGCGTCCGTTACGGGCTTTTAAAAAATTACCACAGGAAAACTATTCGAATAATTCTGAGAATTTGCAGTAGTAAAGAAACCTTGCCCTTCTACCATAAACATTTTAGGACTTAAAGTACTTTTACTTTCACAGAAAATGCAATTTTGTGCAAGTATTGAAAAAGTCATGTCCAATCAGTTTTACGCCCGTTACGAAAATGGAAAACTTTCTAATTTGTAAAGTATACAAGATTCAATCACATTTTTTCAACAGAGTAGAAATCAATTAATAGTCTGCATTTGAGTTCGTAAAGTTTCAAACGTAACATTAACTTTACAAAACACATACATAAATGTGTAAAACTCCTGTGCGAATGTTGAGTCCGTTACGCTGGACGCAACATTGACGCATAAATCCGACCCTGCACAGAAAGGCTTTGTGTTCTTCTTACTTTGTTTAAGAAAAACACTTACATTTTAGACTTTCTTAAATGTGAGCTTTAAAGTAAGTTTTGGTTTCTAATTTAATGTAATTTTGGTAGTGTAGTGATATGTATCTATTTCGCCGTTTTTTTCTATGTATTTAGAACACTTGCGTGTTAATCTTTTGTTTCTGTATTTTCAGATTGTAAAGAGTTTGAACTAAGAAAAAGTAATATGAAATAACAACGTACATGAGTGCCTCAGAAAGCAGGCAGTGAATGCTACCGTAAGGGTTACCCCTCCAGGAGCACGAATGGAAAATTGGAGTGATGGCGACATCATGCTAATAACCAAGGTTAGGATTTTTAAGGGCAATTTTCATAGGAAAAAGGGAGGGAAAAGGTACTAAAATAAAACCAAAAAAAGGGGACAAAAAGGTTTAGTCTGGTGTATTTATTTGAAAATTACAGAATAAGTTATTAGTGTAAATTATAGGTACAGAGTTAATTGTATTTATTAGGTTATATACCAATATCATTCACCTGATTACGCATCTCTCAATTTTTAAAAGTAAGTTTGTTTCTTCTATCTGGAGATAAGACGATAAATTTATTGAATTTATTTATGTACTTTCGCCATCTAAGGCTTAGGCCGATTTAATGTGGTGGTAAAGATGCTGGAAGGTAGTCGACCAGGTACAATCCCGGCATTTCGGCTCTTATAACAAGAAAAACCGTGGAAAACATACAGACAGGATGGGAGGTCTTTAGGATTGTTCCCAGGTCCTTCATCGCTAAGCCACCTTTTAAGGTAGAGTTCCCGCCTGAGTAAGAGCTACACACACACATCGATGTGAAATTCCTTTGAATTTTATATCTTCAATAAACACTGCTTAAAGGCATTTCGTAATAAAGGGTGTCGGAATTGTTTCAAGAGTCTTGTTCTTTTCATCCTTCAAGCTGGAAATTTGTTGACTGTATGCGGCCTCGCTGGTGTTTTTCATTTAACGTGATTCCCTAAATAGCAAATAGTGCTTAGTATAACAAACAGTTTTACCATATTCGATGAAAATCTGCTTGAATTCTTGAATTAGGACGAAAAGTCTGGATTTGGATATTTTCGGAATGACGAAATCTTGCTTTAAACTTCTTAAGTAACACATTTACATTCACTAACAGGAGGCAACTGATTTCAGTAAAATTACTTGTAAAAAGAGAGAATGCAGTGAACGTACAGTAGTAGACACTCCACACGATATCTGTATACGTGGCCCACAACTGACGTAAAATTCATTACAACCAATTATTGATTTACAGATCTTTAATGTAATGCCAACTTTTACCAAGTGTCAGCGAGTGAAATTCTTCATTGTTACTACAGGTGTACTTTGCCTTTAATCCCATGTCATGATTCATAATACAAATTTCCAGTCCAAACGAAATTCCAAATGTGGTGTGGAAAATATTAAAAAGTAAAAGTAAAAGGAGATTATAGGCAGAGTGGTGCGAGAAAGAGATAAAGGCTCCAAAAAAGAAAAGAAAAGGTGCTGGAAAATTGCCTCAATTTTTAACTGGAAGCAGCAATTCACAGACTGCTATGTTTCACATATTCCTAGTTTACCTAACAAGAAAGAGGTGCGCACCTAAAAATCCTAACCCTGCTAATAACATAGAATTGTTACTGTTCTAAGAAAAATCAGTAAATTGTGTGTGCAACCAAGACTTGTCGTATGTAAATTAAAATTTTATAGCTAATATTAAACTGTAATCACAGAACAGGATTTTCAGTTTGTGGGAGGGGGAGTGAAAAGTCAAAATTTGGGAGAGTGTAAGTGGAGTTTTACACGGTTTCTACAGACTTTTTTGCAAAGTTGAGGTTGTTTTTGGGGTGATACCCCCACAGGGGTTGTTGTGGCTCAATCACTGTTTTTGGCTAAAACCACAGATAACTATACTAAGAATGAATATAGAAATAAAATCTTGAGCACCGTTCCGTTATCAGCTCCCGCGACCGAATATGAATGCATAGTAATCTTTAATATTTTCAAAAACGAACCAATTTTGCGTTAAAGGACATTGCCAAATTATTTATGTACCACGGAATTGAAATTTATATGGATATCAAAATTTACTTGTCTCGGTGACATAAATGTCATGAAAACTTAGAAAAAGATAGTATAACAGCAAATAGTTGCATAGAAATATCATAAATTACCTGTAATTCTGGATTATCTTTCAGCAACCCTTTGCAGTTTGCTTTCTCCACAATGATAATTCTTTTTACATATAAACTCTGAATCTACTGCTATGCTCCTCCCTTTCGTTCGAAAATTTAACGCTGAATATGAACACAACGAAGTTCGAAGTTTCATTCAAATGTGAGTGACATCATTTGCAGGCAGCCAATCAGAATAGTGTATTACTGAACCATAGTTTAAATTAGTTGTAATTAGGGATAGTGCGGCATGGCATTACACCCTTGCAATTCACTAATGCTGGCTAGTTTACTGCAGTACCTTTTGCACACGTTCCAACCAGCGAGTGCAGGTCCGCAGTGATGGTTTGACCCGGTGGTAGTAGCTCGTAATGCACCACCTTGCGACTAGTCCATCGGATACAGAACACTGTCTTGAGTGCACGTAGAGGTAATCTTGTGGTGTGAGGCACAAGGTTCCGCAGTGACAACCCGTTTCTTGCACGCTTGCGGGACTCATACAGGACCTACTTTTTGTTACTGGTAAGCATTAGATCGAATGTCGTAAATTGAGGGGCCAAGAAAGAAACGAGAAACAAGCTGTCACTTGTCAGTTCCTCTGGCTTCCGATACCCATTCCTTCAAATTGTGTGATTGTTTATGCGTTTCAGGTGAAGTTTGACTGTTTCATAAGAAACCTGGAACCGTTCGGCAAGCTCATCGCACGTTTGGCTACTGTTTTGCTCTATGGTCGTCGTCAGGGCCTTTGGGCGCCCACTACGGAATTCATTGCACGGGAATAAATCCCCCGATCTGAATTTCTCAACCAATGCATGAGACGCATTCACTCACAGCATAATCCCCAATGGCTTGACGTATTCGGTGACATGATTCGGCTGCAGACGAACCCTTCATAGTGTCATAAAGCAGACAACCTCTTACGAACTGCTTCAACACATCCATTTGACTTCGCCACTACTCGAGCCATGTTTGCTGTGAGTGCGCAAAGCGCCTATCTTGGTCACGGTCAATGTTCCCACTCCAAACCTGATAGCTTTTCTAGCAGCTGACGTACTTTTTTCGTTATCAGTAATTACGTCTTTAAATGCGACATCAAAACCGCAAGAACTTTCGATTATCTTGCATTAATCCATCTTTCTGTTTGCAGGTAGCAATAGACATGAATTAGCTACGACTAAGGGCATAGGTGAGGAGGCATTTGTCACCATGGAGTGCAGAATTTACATCTTCTATTATTATTCTTATATTTAGTGAATGTTCTTATATGCTCTTCACTCCATACATTTCATAACAAGATACTTTGGATTCTGCCGTTACATTTCCTGGTTTATTGTCATTATTTATTTTACTCTATGTAATCAAAAATACACAAAATTATACCCACAACACTAACTTTATAAAAACATTGGAAGTAAAGGTGCGAATGGTATTATTGCACCATCATGTAACTTTAATTTTTGATCGTCTCTGCTTTTATAAAGTTGATAGCAGTTGTTCTAAAAATCCAATCGACAAACAAAAGAAGTGGATACATATCTTACACGCACAGAGTGCAAAGTTAAAAGACATGAAAAGCCAATTAGAATCTACACATTCTTTTAAAGTACCTTAGTACACCTCCTAGTTTTACTTTTTTTAAATCCCAAGCAAATCAAGTAGAACATTGAAATTTTTAAAAGCGACATATCTAATACATACTAGTATTTATGAAATAAAATGTTTCAGATTTTGAAACTAATGCTTTTAGAATTTTTTTTTTTTTGAATGTGATTTCACAGCTGAAGACGGCATACTAGAGGACTTCAAATTTCTAGTCAGTAGCAAATATTTTCAAATTATTGATTACTTCATTTGATAGATGTTCTGAAGTATTATTATCCAACATAATTTCTAAAATACTATTTTCCTTTTTGACTTGCCTATTAAATTTAAGTAGGGGAGACCCGTCTAAAGCGGTCCCTTGGGGTAAAGCAGACCTCCTACTGTATCTTTCAAACTAGTGCAGCCCGCTGGCTATAGCAAACCGTAGTGAAACCCCCAACACCTGACCGTTGTGTTGTAGCAGTTTCAGTGATCGGAGGGTAACAGCAGCTGAGATATTTAAGACAAATCACGTTTTGAAGAATCTCGATCTAAGGTAAGCCCTTTACTATATTTAAACATACTCGAATAGTATAGCCGATATATGATTAAAACTATTTTCATTTCCACGGTAAGGGATCGAACATCAGATATGTGTAGCAATCATGAAAGTGACATATGGCAACATGCTGTGCTGCAGTATTTTGCTACAAAAAAAGTGTAAATGGGACAAAACGGTCCCCTTCTGAAATGGGCTCATGACGCATGTGGAGGACTTGAGGACGATTATTGTGAGGCGTTCATATGTGACTTTTGTGCGTAACTGAGCTATGAAAGGTTCAAAGCTACAGCTGCATTGATAAAACATCACGAACACTTGTTTATTTCTTTTCCATTTTTGTATAATCACTTGGGCAGATGTGATTAGCATTGTTGCACTGTGTTTGGCTACTGCATTAATAGTTGTATTCCGTAATTTTACAATATAATTGATATAAATTCAGAGATATAATGAATGGGTTTTTGTTATGGAACCGCTTTACCCATATACCCGGGTAAAGTTGTCATTTTGTACCTAGTTGCAAAAAACTATAATTTAGAAAACATCAAATGTTGTTTGGCTTCCAATTTCACATAAAAGACATGATAGTATCCACAGAACATACGACTAAATCCTAACCGAGAAAACCAAAAATTGTACTAGATATAGCCAAACAATTCTTAAGATGACCACTTTACCCCGGTCTCCCCTATATACTTTTTAAATAATGAAGCCTGATTACCAAAGGATTTTGAAACTAGCCTGAATTTGAATTTTTTTAAAGGCCTTTAGGTAATTTTGTGTCAAACCTAATGGATCGTAATGGGAGAATGGGTGAAATAAAGAAATTGGGAAGAAACAAGATTACCTCGAGAATACGCACACACGCGGTGTTTGACCACCACAAAGCCACATGGGACGAGCCGGGATCGAATCAGGGACCCCATGCACAAGAAGTGAGCTCTCTGCCACAGAGCTCCTGCAACACAAGCCAAAAGGAAAGGAACCACCATCAGTTTCGTCTTGTGTTGCAGGAGCTCTGTGGTAGAG
>JAGDQP010013328.1:13679-31762 GCA_022664845.1 Lepisma saccharinum | reverse complement strand
TAATCAACTTTCCCAAGCTTAATATATTTCTAAGACTGTAAAATCTTGAGATTATTTCATCTGTAAAATCATAAGAGAAATCTCCATTCGTTTTGTGCCGTGGAAATTCACATTATCTCTAACCGATTAAATTTCTGCAGCCCCCCATGATTTCCATGGATCAGTTTTGAAATAACTAACCAATACATCGCAAAATGGTAACCGTTCATTTTTCTGTAGCAGCACTTAGCCATGATTGATAACTCATGCAGAAGAGTACGTTAACGTTTACTTAACAAGTGTCTTCTTCGACTGGCATCTCTTTCTTCGCGACTTCAAATTGTCTAATAGCCATTAATCACACTGCATTAATTTAATTGTAATAAACGAGTTCTAATACACCAGGTTGTAAGATACCGCTATTCAAAGGTATTGGATATGTTACTGTCTGCTATTAGTGATAACTCAATGTTAGAAATATTTGAGCCGCTCAGTTACCTAGCGGTCCAAGTCCATTTTTGTTCAAAGTGGGTTTATCGATGTAAAGGGATCTAAATGTGATAATCTTTCAGTTGACAAATGATATTAGACTTATTTCAATCTACTGTAGCTAGATCGCACCATCCGTCTTGGCAACTGAGAAATGTGCTGGATTGTTCAGTTGCCAAATGGGTCATGTCCAACTGAAAAATCTCCCCGTACCGTCTTCAACTTTTTGGATCAAAGAAAGCTAATGTAAACAACCTAACTCAATGTTCTGTGATGCATTTGTAATGTTTGTGTGGCATTTTCTGTGGTAATTGACTTTTTCACACAGTGAATGCAACCATGTAAGGTGAGTAGTCCGATTTTTCTGTCTTGGACCAAGACTTTTCTCTTACATCTTCAGCAGAAGATTCATCCACGGCGATTTAAAATTTTCGGTTTCTGGTCACAATCACCATCCCAATGTCAATGATAGTAGCAGTCCGGGATATGTGAAGGAAAAGGGGTAGGCCTTCATCCAGCAGTGGATAGAAAACGGCTGATTATGATATATATATATATATATATATATATATATATATATATATGGACCGCCCCGATGGACTAGTGGATACCGTTGCTGACTGACGATTGTGAGGCCCCAGGTTCGGTTCGATTCCCGACTCTTCCAAGGGATTTATTTTCCAAAGCGAAAGGGTCCATGCAATTAAGGAGCTGTTGTGAATAAAAGACAGTGGCAATCACAGTTAAGTGCTTCGCCTCTCCTCTTCCAACACGTCTGATCAACATGAGAGCCGTGGGCTAACTCCTCCCTCCGGAAGAGGCCTCATCCAGTAGCAGATTGAATATGGCTGTGAATTATATATTCAGCCGTTTCTATGCACTGCTGGATGAACGCCTATCCCTTCTCTTTCCACATATCCCGGACTGCTACTATCCTCATACGTATAACACCTAAAAATCGCATATATATATATAATTCACAGTCATATTCAACCCACTATTGGATTAGGCATCTCCCGAATGAAGGAGTTGTTCTACTGCTCCCACGCTGACCAGACAGAAGCTCTCAACTGTGATCACCACTGTCTTTTATCCACAGCAGCTCCCCAATTGTCCTCACGAGGCTACGCAGGAGGCTCATATATATATATATATATATATATATATATATGACCTTAGTATTGCCCCCCTCCTTGGTTACGAAGTGTATAAGTTGCAAGAAAGACACCTGTGGAACAGATAGCTTATTGCTGCAAGCTATATGTGCAAATGCTGACAAGATCAGTCATAGCAGAGGAAGTGATGTGTCATTTAAATTTTCTAGAGTTCATATAGATTGTCGAAGAAGGTTTACCGACAAGAGCAAATTTATTCAATTAATAATAAAAGTCACAAGTACATCTGGAGTTAGGAGAAGCAGTCTCCAAACTTGCAGAATGTTTGGCATTATAAGGTGCAAACTTACTACAATCTTGCAGCAAGCTTGCTAGTTGGCAGATGCCAAATTTGCTACAAACTTTGCACACCAAACTTGCTACAAACCTTTAAGGACAAATTTGCCACAAGCCTTGATTTTAAAAACGTTGGTAGAGACTAACATCGAACCTGTAGTGAGAAAAGATTTCAATCTGCAATGCGAATCGAACTCACAATCTTCAGATTTGTTTGTTGTTCGTCACTCTACTGATTACTATACGAGTTCTTCTGTTGGACGAAGTGCATTTTAGTAGTCTTTTTATGGTACGAAAACCGTTTCTGAAATAAAGGTATTTATGTAGGCTTTAATTTAAAATTGGGAAATGTTATTGATCCGGTGTTAGAATAGTTTAATTTATTTTAAGGCCTTTAGGCAACTATGGATCAGGTCGTATGGATGATGATGGGATGAATTGATGAAATGAAGGAAGTGGGAGGAAACGGTAACACCCCGAGAAAACCCACGCACACGGTACTTCTCCACCAGAAAGTTCACATGGCATGAGCAGGGATCGATCCGACGATCCCTAGCACCAGCGGTGAGCGCTCTACCAACTGAGCCACCGCAGCCTTTCCTCCGTTAGAGTAGAACTATGAAGAAGGCTGCTTCGTGATTTTTCAAAAGAGAGTCACCACAAGAAAATCATAACGATGTGTACTTTATTGTTCGGGTTGATGGCATTTTTCAAACAAACTATATGCCAATTTTCCAGATAGTAGGCTAGTTTAAACCAAGTTTCCACTAGCATTGAGTTTTCTTAGAGTGATGATCTAACATTGATTTTTCCTGTTGGATTACTAGCTGAGGGCTTAAGGCTTAAGAGAAGGCCGAGGCTTAAGAAAATCATATTTTGAACAAATTCTATCTTCGTCGATTTTTAAATATGTCCTCCCCTTTCCTTCCTTTTGCATTTCTCAACATTTTACACGATTTTCAAAATTATAAGCATTTCCCGAAAATAAGTTAAACAATTCACGATTCATTCGGGAAACAAAGTATTTCTGACATATTTGTGTTATACCATTGCCGTGAATTAGAGTGAATCGCGTTGTTAATTAAAAAGCACCGAACATGACTTTCCTAATCTAACCTAACCAAGCTAATGGTTACTTTTTTTATACAATTTGAAAATGTGTATACTGTACTATATGTACAAAAAGAACAACAGAAAATTACTGTACAGAATTTAAAGAAAGTATAACATTACCCCTCCGGGAATCAAACCCGAGTCCCCGCATTAGTTTTGCGATATGTTAGCCACAACACAAAAACAATCAGCTCTCAGAAGTCGCTTTTTCAGTGTTCTTTATATAGGCCTGGTCACGAGTCAAGATTGTTAACGTTTTTCAGGGCATACTTTTTTTTCCGGAATGAGTCGTAACAGTTCAACTCAGATAAGTATTCTTTTCTTTCATTATACGTAATACAAAGACCAAAAATGCAATATATATCATCAACCCGAGGAGAAATTGTAATTTATTCTTCACATAGCGTGTTCAAGAAAGGTGTGTGTGGGTGTGTGAGGGACAGAGGCCGATAAAATATTGCTTGTTCTTTTAGAGAAAGAGAAAGCGATAGAGAGAGAGAGAGAGAGAGAGAGAGACCGATAAAATATTACCTTTTCCTTTAGAGAGGGGGGGGGGAAGAGCCTCCCACCTAATTAGAATAATTAATTTGTACTTTAACGGTTTACAATATGTGATAGATCAAACGTCAGATCAAATTACAGCAAAATTTGATGTACCAAGTTTACAATTCCAAATTTGCTACAACATTTAAACATACTTTATGCGGTAAGTTAATTACGGCAACGAAAAACAAAAAGGCTAGTGGAACACTTGGCGTAAACTTGCGTGCTATCTGGGTATGATCTCAAGCAGCTTGAAAACTAAATCCAAGCATTGTCGAAAGAACCTCACAAAAATTGGGTTTCCACTATATTTAGAAACTGTTTCGTTTAACAAAAAATTCTTTATGAAAGAATTGCCAGTTGTAGTTGATACATTTAATAATAAAAATAATAATAATAGTGATAATAATAATAATAAATTCTTGAAAACAAAGAATAGCTGAGCGCAGGACTTTTGAAAGAAAAGTTGAGCCACGTTGAAAAAGTTGTGGTAAATTATACTTTTTATATTTTACAAACTAATGCCTTAACAATTTTACATGTGGTTATACATAATTTAAAATGGCCCGAAGATTGTAATTAAATTTTATGTTGCGTTTCGAAATTCATTTTGTAACTCATTCAAAGGCCAGACTGAAATAAAATATTATTTTCTAAGCAAAATCTTTTCTCTGGAAATGTATCAATTTTTTTTTTGTATTAGGCACAGAAATCATTAGAACCAGACTTTTAGATCTATTTACGACCCCTCATTAAAAAAAAGGTTGAATCGAATGTAAAATGGCCATGAAACTTGCCATTAAAATATAAGAGCTATAATCCTGTAACCAGCAGTTTTTACACTCTATTAACATCTAAAACAAGCATATGAAGTCAAACTGAAGGTATATTTTAAGTGCTCACGAAAAGTGCACTCCTTGACTAAATTAAATGAATTCTAATCATTTTGTACGTGTAGTTCTGTGTAATTATTATACTTAATGTAAAATCATTTCAGTCAGTGCAATATTAATAAACTCAATATTATTAGTACAGTCATTTAATATTTACTGGGTCGGAGAAAATGTGTTAGTTTCAAACTTTTCTAAAGTAAGCACATCTAAAAGAAAAGCAGCTTCCAACCTTTAAGAAAGGCATTTTCTGTTGTAAATGATGTAATATTATGAATCATTTCGCTGCCATCTTGGTTTTTGACTGATTTTGGGTGTGCGATTATTGGGGGATTTTGAGCGTTTAAAAGCATGTTTTGTAGGAAATAATACAAATAAGGATATTAGGTAAATGGGAGTCAAGATTGATGAAACCAGATCATAACTACTTAAATGTGGTATATTCAGCTGCCATCTTGGTTTCTAAACGATTCCCCAGGTCATGATCAATGGAAATATTGAGTATCTTGAAACTTTTAGAGTATAATACAAAAAAAATCATTTGTGTTGTAATTTTGCCCAGGTCAAAGTGTATTTTGAAAAGCCTTTCTTGACGATTGGCCTAAATTAGTCGGTAGTACTTTTTTAATTAATAGTTCAATAAGCGTTCACTCTGAGTGTCCGTTCTGGCTGGATTCTTTAAAATAATAATTCGTTTGCTTCGCTAATACCTTAATTTGGCTGTAGTGCTATTCCAAATCCTTTACATTATAGATATCTCAGTCATTCACTAGCTTCTTCACAGATCCAAAATCGTCATTAAGCTCCTTATAGTCTTCACTCCTCTGGAACTCGATTTGTTCTTCAATCTTCATTCTACCTTGCAGGATACCTTCTTAACAAGTACGTAATTGAAGAGTACATGGAAATGGAACGTTTGGATCGAATTGACATTGACAGATGCTTCCTCTCGAACCTTAACACAACATTAACATCAAAAATAAGAACAGCTGTTGCCCCGGATAGAAGCTACCTGACTGTTCAGAAGAATGTCCAAGAGTGCAACTTATGCTACCTATTGCTTTGTGCATGCTTTGACTCAACAAGGCGTTGGTATCATCACTGTATTCAATCAGTAGAATTTGGAAATAGCCGCCTCAGTGCCAGCTGGTGGGCAGCACTTTGGACATATGTCCTTTTGAAATCAATTTCTCAACCTTGTCGGGCTACATTCGTGGATATGTTCCCTTATGATGATAATGATACTACTAATGGAAACGGACTTGTTCCCTTTTGACGAAAGACGATACCTTTAATTTAAAAAAATAATTGAATAGCTTTCGTTAAAAAAAAACACAATTTATAGTACCCAATGCAGCTCACATGACTTCTAGGAAAACTGATGAAAAACGGAATTTAAAAAAAATGTTGACATGTTCCCTTTTGAAAGTATGCTCCTCATATTTTTCTTCTGTTTCTTCCTCTGTAGATAATAATTTTATTTGTTACCTGAGTGTTCGTCTACATGAATGTTCTTGCTCGTATTGTAGGGTAAATTACGATGCAATAATAAGATTGTGTAAATTTGTAATAATATTTTTATTTACATCTCGTTACAGTAAGTCAATGCTAAAATCAGTTTTAGTTTTTATCGTTCTCGGAACTTAATTTCATTAGGATTTTACTTTCATTAATGAATACCATAAAACGCATAGGCATATGGTTCCTCTTAAAAGTTTAAAAATAAGTTATTTTCGAGTAAACATAGGGTGAACGCATAGATATGCTATGAAGGCACACATACAAAAAACATTAAAATAAAATGGAATTATGGTAATTGTTACCAATATAGCTTATAAAGCTCCCTCGTAAAAACTTGCTAAACTTAATTTGTATTTGCCATTTTAGTACCTTTGACTTACTTCGGCCGGTCACGATTAAATGAGAATTACTTGTTAAAATCAACAAACACCCATGCCCCTGGCGGGATTCTAACCTTTGATCTTGGAGACTCTGGTCTAACCGAAACTACTTCGACTTTCCTAATTGATTCGACAATTTTAAGCTGCTGTTTATTATTTTCCATTCTTCCAGCCTACATCATCTCCCGCCACAATCAGAATCCATCTAACGTTCTTCAAAATGTTATCACATGCTACAAAAGTCAGTAGGAAAAGTAGATAAATCACCACAGCACTTGAAGGGAAATAGAGATATTGCCACATTAATTCCAGCATCACAAATGCAGTTGAAAATCCAGTACGCGCACTTTTTCTCACATTAGATTAGACGATCTTTAGCTTTTAACTATGTTCTTGTATAATAATGTATTCAGAAATTAAATATTTCAAGACATCCAGTTAGAAAACGCGTTAAAAGTTATAAAATAATATAAGGAAAAGAGTATTATTGGAGATATTTTCGGACAGAAAAGAGTATAGAGTATTTTAAACTCTAAAAGAGTATAGTACTCTTAAAAAGTATGTCTGGTCATCCTAAGTAAATATCAAGTTTATTAATTTCATTAGTGTATGACTGATCATACCTACGGGTATTGCAGTAAGATAGTGTCAGATATCCTTCTTTAATTATACACAGACCCGACCGTTGCAAAATTACAAAACGATACTTGGCTTAATAATCATATATTAATAATATACACATTGAAATTTAAGCCAATTGTAGTTTAATGTTGGAGAGGGGTAAAATACACTTTATACTCGAAACAGAGGGTTTGCTTCCTCAATGCTAACATGTTTCAATCAAATTATGATAAATAAATCGCTGTGTCGCCTATGCGTCTTAAGCAAACATTTTTCGGGAATATCTTAATACAGCTCTAACGTTCAATGCAATATATTGAACTCGTAGGCAAACTCGGGTTGTTTAAAAGTATAACAAGGATTTTGTTGTATTAAGCACAACGAGTCGAGTAAGTATTAAAAGAGGAATTATCGATTTGTTTTTGTTTTAATATTCTGAATTATTAATACCTATAGTTACAGAATCAACATGGGTTGATAGCGGATGAGAATTGTGAAAGGTAATGAATCAATGTCAGTTCAAGAATGTGTAGTATTGGGTATTAACATACTGGTTAATCAGGGGCATATATTTGTGGCGATATGTTTATTTTGGAAAAGGAATCAGTCCAGGAGGACAAGTGTGGACTGACGCCCTTTTAGAAATATACGATTGTGGAGCCCAAAACATAATGGCTAAAATAAGTTATCCAGGCTTTTAGCAATTATAGGAATGCAGGTATATGAAACACTGAAGGACTTACCCATTCCGTAGATAGTCACTAAAGAAATGTAAGATAGCATTAAGAATATGGACAGATCTTTTTAGTTAACGAAGGAAAGAAATAATTGAAATATGTAGATTTCACTTATTAAAATAGAAACTGTATCAGTCAATTCGAGATTTCTTACCTCAAATGACGAAACAAGCCATCAAATTCAATTATGGATCGACAGTGCAAATCGTCACCTTGTCAAAATGAAGTTAACACTGCACTCAAAGACATTGTACTGAAGGGTATCAATCTCAAAAGTGCTATCTCACAAAACGGTCTCTAAGTAGCTAGAAATGTTAGAAATGTAATTAATTTATAGAGACTTTAAATAGAACTTGAAACTTTAAAACTGTTCTCTTTTCGAAAGTAGCTGATGTGTGTATAGTATATCCTGCTTCCAAGGTGACGATATTATGTTGGTATAAAAAGACCAACTTGCTTAGGGAATAACCAAAAATAGATTAGACAAATATTTACTTGCTGAACCAAAACTAACATTACAAATGACACTTCAAATTGCAATGGTCGATCAACAGTTAGAGAAGGATGAGGCTTCATTGAACAATAAATATTCACTTCATCATGTGATAAATAAGCCGAGTATGGCACATAATATTTAATTCAAACAGTGAAATCTTATGTCAAATTTGGATAGTCATAATACAAAGAGCTACAACATATATGAAACTCATCCATCGACGCCATCCTTGAGGGTACTTCAAGAAGTTTTGTATTGACTACCGCAAGTTAGATTCAGAAACATTCAAAATCTTTCGAAACGATTCCGGTTTCTACAAAAATGTATTGCAGTAACAATATTCATCATTATATCTATAATAAGTAGATCGCTGAGGTAAACACAAATCCTCCCATAATGCAATGTGTATAACAAAGTGTGTTGAACAGAATAAACATATGCCAGCTACCCATGTCCCAGAATAACATAAATATCCATTAATATTCTTAATCTCAACACACTTAGGTACCTCAATAAGATCACGTGGTTTATGGAGCAATTAGTTCTATCAATAAATTTCCAGAATGTGGCCGCAATTAGCTAAATCACACAATAACCCTTTAACATTGCACCATCGTTAAACAAAAAATATTGATAGCTAACCACCATTGGTAGCTAGTCATCTTGTTTAGTGCTAAATCTCACTCATCCGTAACATTTCTTATATAAGAAAACTAAATATATGTATGCATACTAAATACATACTCATTTCAATCCACGCTATTAAAGGAACTTCAAATATTCTTAGTAATGTAGCCTTATTATATTTAAACAATATATGAAAGAGAAACATTCTAACTTCTACAAGAAACTCAAACGAATAAACACAATTAAACGTTTTGCTAATTGAACAGCAACAATGTACACAGCTCACTAAAATAACGTTAAACTAATAATCACCTTGACAATCCATAACTAACTTTCAGATCAAAAACTAGAGAAAACGAACATTGGATAGACAACGTTCCTCAAACCACCAATAAATGGAAATCGAAAAGGAAGTGGATGGGTAACGTTCTATGGGTTATGGATAAAAATACATCGCTAGTGGGATAATACAGTAGATTCCCACTCCAAACATATGGGTAAAATTAACAACATACAAAGGTTGGTATGTTAGAACGATATTAGACACTGGTACGCACCGCATCGACAAGTTTTAGACCAGCAATTATACCACCTATATTGTTTCTACTTATTCTGCATATCTTTCAGGCAAAGAGCCCAATCTGTTTCGTCCCTGCTGTTACAAATACAACAAAGAACGTTTGGTGCACGATTTTTTCACATAGGCATGAATTCACAGATATGGAATGAAAGAGAAAACGGGATGAAACAGCAAATTTAGATAAAAAAAATAGAAACGGAACGACAGGTGAAAGTAAGACGGAGATGGAAAAAGAAGATTATAGAGAGAGAAGAGAAAAAGAAGGGAGAGGGAATAGATAAGAAATTTAAGGGAACTAAACATAATAATGGACATGAGAGACGTAAAATCAAAACTGTGACGTTCCCAGAAATCAAACTGTGAGGTAACAATGAATGTTATTATATAGTACTTTGGTCGAACAAGTCCAATGTTCAAATGTTTTTTTAATTCATTAGTTCCCTTTTAAGTATTAATTTTTAATATTTAAATTAATAACTATTATTTTGCTTTTAAGATTCGACTCTAATTAGATGATTACATCAAGTACAATGTACTTAAAGTTCCACTGGAATGTGAGAGTTTAGACACACATCTGGTACAAGATCCAGCGCTGGTTGAGTAGTTGGCATACATGCTTTCTGTGTTCAGCATCTATTTTGGTGGATGTTCAATGAACGTAGTAGTTCGGAGTTCACCTTAACAAAGCCAGTAGTTCCCGTAGGGCAAACCTGGCATTTCATCCCATTAAAGTACACTGAATATAAAAAACTAGTAAAAATAATTAATATTAATTTCTAACAGAAATCTAGAATATTCTAAATCCAAACTATATGAACACCAAGAATGTGAAAAGCGCATAATATCAAAAGTGTCATATTCTTTATCAACGTAGAAAATATATAAACCACATGTTATATATTTTAAACGTGAAAGCACAATATACTATATGTTAGAAGATACAATATAAGAATACAACCACAATAGGAAGAATGTCTGTCCCCTCCTAATTAGAAATCATGAAACATGTACGTATATTAACTGGATGCCAGTAAGTATAAATTAAGATCAAAAATAAGGGGAGGTAGAGGATTTAAAATGAAAATGTAAGTTGTTTAGCACCTTCTTACGAAAATGTTTACAAAACGTATGCAAAATTAAATAAAAAATCACTCGTTTGAGTTTTATACAACTTTACTAATCGCTTATGTTATTGTGGTACTCTCACTAGTTCCAGTTGCTAAGCAACTAGAGATAGACGAGACTAAGACCCACAAAAATGACAAGACACTAATTTTCAAGAGAGTGAAGGTTCCGTATTTACAGGAATAAAATTTAAATCTTCATATACCAACGCTTGCTATTGAGTATTAAAAGATAAGTTAAGATTTAATTAATTGTACTGGGAATAAATACAAGCACTTTAAAAAACTTAACATTGGTCTTTTGAACTGAAGATGACCAGCAAGGAGGGATGCTCCTTTATCCTCAAGTCTGCTGCAATACCAAAGAAAGGCTTCTGCCTAACAGTGCCTATTTACCTTTTAACTGGCACAGCCACTAGCTACGTTCCGCACAAGCCTATGATGATATAGAAACAACCCTGGGCAATAATAATGTACAGATATTCTTTCTTTACACTCACGTTTAAACTACGTATTGTACACTCACTACGTAAAGTACTTACATTAATGCAGAAACAAAGCTTATATCTTACAGCTTTTCAAGATCTCAACATTAAATGTTAAAAAGGCAGAAACTAAACCAATACACAATCCGTAAAAGAATGATTGAATATTTCGTAATGAAATTGATACAAATTCAGCGTCACACGGATGTTTGCACTGACTGTTATCCTTAGAGCCTCTTATGATATCTGAGCGCCATTTTTGAATAAGTCCAGCGGAATTCATTCTTCTAATGAGAGTATTTATGGGAGACAAAAATGGAGAACCTTTACGGGCACTTATACCAAGTATCTGCATTCCCATACTTTCCTTCATGATGTGAAATGGTAAGGGGCAACTAAGGCATGTATGTAGTTTGGTTCCATAATATTCCATGAAATCATTTCCTTGGAAAACTGCTATTTGATTACCTTCAATTACCTCCTTTACTGTTTCAGTAATATCTGCATTCACCTGATATTTGCTGTACAATTTTGCAAGAACAGGATCTGATTTGTTGTTAAAGAATCGTGTGAGAGATTTCGAACCTTTGATAATAAGATTTGAAGAAGCTAGTTCACTTAGTTTATTGATCTTGGGATACGATCGTGGAACTGTCAGGATACCTACGATCCCTCCTTGGTAAGTTGACGTTATAACTAGTGTATAATATGTCCAAACAAAGAACATAATTCTGACAGTGTTAAACTTTGGCAAACGAACGGATATTTGAAGCAGAACTGCAAAAGCATTGAGAAATGTTTTACACAAATCAATCTTCTTATTTTGGCCATGGTCTAAAATTCGTTGTAGTAATTCTAAAGTCAGAGCTACTACAATGAAACCGAAAATAATACAAACCCAAACCCATGTCTTGCAGAATGACAATAATGCCAAAGTAACCGGAATAGCTTTTGCTTTAGGAACTAGGAATGTGAAATGTATAAGATTTGTGTACTGCGAATAATCTATGACCTCGAGTCTCTTAAGTTGCATATTTATAGAACATAGCGACATGTCAGCCTCTTTTCTTTCGAGACTACCTACAACACCATCCCACGTTCCATTTTGAAGTTTTGAGCCAAATTTGTACCAGCCATGTGTAGAAACAATTACCACGCTAAAATTCATGGCTGTCATAAATGACTCAAACATTAATGTTAAGCTACCCTCAGACTTGTAACTTTCACCAGTTTTATAGTTGGCATAACTTGGAAGAATTCCTACTTCTAAAGTAGTTGTACGTAAAGTATATCCATGCAGGTCTGCTAACTTTGAAGATGAAGATGCTTCTTTGAAAATTTTACCTGCAGTTGTTGTACCCATATCTAAATTATATTCTTGCAGTTGTTTGAGAAATGGATTGTATGAATATACTGTGATGTACCTGTCCATTGTTTCATGATATGTGCAATTCACCATGCTTTCTCGTTTCATATATATGACACGTACGTGAAGAAACCTTTGTTTCCAAAGTTCTTCAAAAATTAATTGAAGTTGTGTTTCTAAAATTACTTCTTGAAATGTTAGGATAATGAGAAAATTACTTTGGTAAATTCTATGCGACCAATTATTCATTTCTTTTAATACTCGATCTAAGCCATTATTATTGGAAACAATTATAAAAACCACATCGTTATGTTCAGCGGTAACTTTTTGGCTTAAATCATTACTTGACTTGGAAGCCATGTTATACAATAATTTCGGAAAATGAATTATCTTCATCAGATGCAAAACATCATACTCGACATGGGTGTCAAAATATACAAGAACGGTTCCAACATTTTCATATGTTGTTAGAAATAACTTTTTTACAACAAAATTTAAAGTAAGTTCATTTCCTGATTTTTTCTCTATTGCCTTTAATTGTTTGAAGTCTGTTGTTGACTGGTGAGAGTAAATATTCACCATAGAAAGCACTAATAATATTAAAGATTTCATTCCTATTTCTCGTAAATGTTATCCACAAATGAACCTACTATTAGTTCTTAGTTGGACTTGGACAGCAATTTCACCTGAAGAAATAAAAAAGAAATATGTTAGAAAGTAACATCTTGTTAAGTGAGTATAAAATGTGTGTAAATTTCCCATTTAAAATGCTTTATTCTGCCACAAAAGGTAACTTTATTAGGTAACTATTGCCACTCACATTCATTAAATAAACATGTTTGTGATTTAGCGCACTTCCAGCCGATCGAACGTTTCCAAGTGTTCCTAAAATATTTTTTGAATTATAAATTCTATGTAAGGTCTTTGGGCAACTTTGGCACAAGCCGAGTGGATGGTGATGGGAAGATTGGTAGAATGAAGAGAGTTGGAGGAAACAGTAGAATTCTGAGAAAACTCACCCACACGAAATTTGTCCAGGACAAAGCCTACACGTTACGAGCGGGGATCGAACAGGGGACCACTACTCCCCAGAGATGAACATTCTGCCGCGTCGGCACCGTTCACTTCCTGAAATATCTAGCTGTATCTACTAACAACATAAAACATCATACATTCACCGCCACCATGTTGGGATTTTTCACCCAATAGAAATAGTTAACTACCGATTCCATGTTTGCCGTCAGTCTGCGCGCCCTAAGATGTTGTTCCCTCAATGAGAGACATACAAATGGTCTCCATGCATAGAGACTATCTTCATATAGATAATTAGGGGTAGTTTGGGCGGGCATCTTGCGTCTTGTTGCTGTGAACAGTGCACATTCTCGGTGAGTCGTCGTTTGGCGCATATTCCGACGCTCCGTTAGCACTAAGTATCGGTTATCCCGTGTCATCCTGTCTCATGCGCAGTACTGTCTGGCCGTCGCCTAACATTTATAGTTCGTTTAAACCGTTTTTACAGACGAAAAATGACACTGGGTGGAAGTCCAAGTGCTTCTGCAATAATGCGCTGTGGTTGCCCTGCTTCCAGCCTGACTATAGCTCCCCAGGCCACAGATTCAGGTAAATCTTGCTGATGTGGCATTCTTACTATTCAACACTTCCCCACACTGGTGCACACTCTGCCTGTTTCATTCACACTACTGGTCTTCATATTCAACGCTGCTGTTTGGTGCCTTTTCACGTTCTATGACGCATGTCTCCTTACGTAATCCCTGGCTCTACTCTAGTCTTTACTCATTATACAGCATGGACCTGCTGTGTCTGTAACTAGCTTGAATCTACAGCACTGTTTCGCATGATTTCATTGTCCTCTTTCCTGTTTCTGCCTTGTTCCCTATTTTTGACCAGTGTATTTAGCCCATTTTCCCTTAAGGCGCTCCTTCACTTTTATTTCGGTTCTGATTCAATATTATCTGTTCCTGTTTTCGAGTACTTTCTATCTATTCTCAATGGAATTCAAATGAGAAGTATGCTGGATTGAGTTGATATTCACATTCTAAACGAACTGGTGAGATTGTAAGGACGAGAGCTACAGAGAGTAAAGTGGGATCGAAACCACTGCGTGCAATAGACTCCGGTGGGAATTTAACTCGTGACTACGAGTATAGAAAACGAATGCTATAACTTTTCGGCCACCCTGGGTAATCAGAACTTTAAGGTAAGATGTTTAAAGTGTGAGTTGTGTTCCATACAATTAACTGCCAGAGAACTTCTGCACTCTTCATCGGGCCGACGAAAGTTACATCTCTTCTATTCTTCTCATCAAGTCTTAGGCTGTACAGTGTCGGGAGATAGCATAACAATCTCACCAAAGATAGCAAAGAAGATACAGAATTTTCAAAGCCCACGAACGAAGAGACAACTTAGAGGCTTTATCGGCCTGTGTTCGTTTATACGTTCACATATCGATCGTTTTACGGATCATATCGAACCCTTTCAAAGATTATTAACGAAAGATTCGAAATGCAAATGGGATCAATCATTAAATTCACTCTTTGAGCAAATAAAATTTGACATAATTAATGCTTCCTCACTTTCTCACTTTGGTGCAAAAGCACAAATAATGGTCTATACTGACGCCAGTACATACCAATTAGGATGGCTCATGACGTGCTATTATCCTGCAACAAACGAGGAAAAAATAGTGTCATAATGTTCTCGAAGATTGACAAAACGGAAACCAGGTATAGCACGTGGGCCAGGAATTGGCGTGACTCAATCTGCTGGTGTCTTAATAAGACAAATTTTGGCAACATTTCTCTCACTGTAAAAGTAGCTCATTGTTAAAACCTTTGCTTTCTAAACCAATGCTAGACGAACGTGGGTTCTAGCCTTGGTCAGGTCAAGTATTTTTCCTATTAGTTAATAAGACAATAATAACTTCTCTTCATGAAATGACGAAAGTATAGAATTTGCCAGCAAGAGAGAGAGAGAGAGAGAGAGAGAAAAGCATTAAAGACCTATAGAAAGAACTTCTGTCTTCTTTACTGAAGAACAGTTTAGTATCTTAGTGACTCATCGTTCGTGGGGATCAAGAGTTTTGGGGATAGTGCATTTGTATGAACTGTGGGTATAGTGAATTTGCTGTATGACACCTTGGTCCGACTTTGGATATAACAACATTTACTTATTTTTTATTTAACGTTCACATATAACTACTGACTTTCTGTCAACACCCACCACTTCGCTGATGTTATATTTTAAAGATAATAAATCCTTATGTCCTGAAATTCTTGTATGGATACATTTAGAACTGATTATTATTATTTTATGTAATTATCCATGCTTTGAGCTCGTATATCATTATAAAAATAAAATTTCTAGAACGGGATTCGAACTCACGACTTCACAATTACAAGTCACGCGCTCTACCTATGAGCTAACATGAATACATCTATCTACTTCTTTCTGATAGAACTCCTGAAGAAACATGACTGAATTTTCGGTGTTCAAGACAATGGCATTTATATACGTTGCAAATGCTGTTGGTTTTCTCTCTTCTCTCTTGTTTATTGTACTATGAATGCGAGAATTAAATCTGGTGTCTTCACTTTCATTGCAAATGTGCTTTTACGTATGGAAACGTAGGTGACAAAATGATCACGTGCTCAGATGTATGGATGGTTTCAAAATACTGTTTCATTACGTATTTTAATGAATGGAACTTTTTTCTACACTTAATAGAATTTCAACATGTCTTATTGCACTTAAAAGAAGAAAACATCTGTACGTTTTTTAATTCAGAAGGTTCATCTTTCCTTCTTGGGCTCGAATCTGTCATCTTTGGTTTACTGTTTCCGAAGATACCCGAAGTTGGACTTAGAGAATGTTCAGCTATAAGATAAGATAAAATGAATTGTATGGGCGGTAACAGCATTATGGCTTACGCCCTTCCCGAGAATTTTCTGCTGAAAAGTGCAGTAATCAATGCGGGTATCCTTTTCGGAATAGGGTGTACATGTTTTTTTAAATTGTCCTTAAATGTAATTTCGAAAAAGATTAGAATCCTGAATTATGCTCAGTATGTTTGAGCAGTATATTGAGTATGTTTTTTTATGTTCTCGTAGTATTCATGAAGAGTTTATTGTGTAAGTAAGATTGTAATAGCTGACTTACTTGAATAAAAAAGTGGTAAAGGCAGTCGACTTCGGGTCATGGGTTCAAATATCACCGTCGACTATATTTTTTGTGGAAAAATCAGTGATGAAATGACACTGTGTATCCATCGTATTGGAACTAGGTAGTTATTGTGAGAAATGAGAAGGTGAAAGTACGTTGATATACACCTGCGTGCAAACGAGGATGCAAAATCATGCCCTAGATACGTGTACCTACATAGGGATTGTGCAAGACATGAAACTTAGAAACAAATAAAGAGAAAAGTGTTTAATAATGTAGATGCCGAAGGACAACAAAATGATGGAAGCAAAAGCATGCATTACAGTACGAGCAATAACGAGTGTACACAGTCTATGCATGATTTGACATCTTGCGGAAAGCACTGCTACACAGGGATGCGAAATGTTCCAGGATGCTTGTCGTACTAGTCACAAGCATACCATGAGTACAATAGAAAAGCCTTGAACACAGGATTCATAAATTGGTTATATATCAACGACAATGCGCAATATGTTTTCACGTCGGTACAAAATGAAATAAATATCATGTGCTAGTAACTAGGAATGGATCTTACGATAGAATGACTTGAATATTCTGAAGAAGAAGCTGTCTAGTGGTTGCATATAGGGCGTAGCACCTATGGGAATATTAGCATGAAACTCGTTTCTAAAACATGGCATTCGCTTTGCTGGTTAACGGCTTTCAGTTCGTATACAAAACTGTTTCAACCAACAGAAAAAGATAAATAGGAGTAAACGATGGGATTTGAACCCAAGACCCCACGCTCCGGAGTTGGCTATCTTCAGCACTCGGCCACACCGTCAGTACAGAAACTGCTACTCTTGCTTATATCTTTGACCTGCTGGCTGAGGGGTTAAGGCATTGGATAGATGGCTGGAAGGTATTGGGTTTACATCTCACCTAGTTTTAGTTTCTCTTACTTTTTTCATTTATAAGTATATTACATTTATTTCATACTACTTATAAATAAATGCTAATTTTTGTATCTTTATACAATTTCATTTTATTGCGTCGTTTACGTGTTCAGAAGATGAAAACTTTAATGAAGATGGAATTTATCCTAAAAAATATGTCTACATTCCCATTAAAATGGGCTACCATAAATTCCATCGTTTTCGAGCGGAAATTTTTCATCTTTTTTCCCGATGAAAATTCACACTAAAAGAGTGTCCCTCTTTCCGCTCAAATTGAGCGGCGTTTCGCTCTTTTGATTTAGTGTGTAGACACGAGATAACGCTTTTGCCGAAGTTCTAAAGTAAACATTGCTTCATAACCTCAAATTGAGTTTCATTTGCTCTTGTAGGATTTTTGATCACTGTATTTCTGTGCTTGATAGACTGTGTTATGAGCAGCAATTCCGCCAGGATTTTCAGTTTGGGAGTGTAAAGTCAAAATTGGGAGGGTGTAAGTGGGTTTTGCATGATTTCTATCGATTTTCGAGTTGTGTGGCGGAATCACTGGTTATGATCTATAGTGTGTAA
>JAGDQP010013327.1:26570-44821 GCA_022664845.1 Lepisma saccharinum | reverse complement strand
TATATATATATATATATATATATATATATATATATATATATATATTAAATTTACATGTCACTGTTAAATTATGCATAGGCAGAATAAAAATTACGAAAATATATAATAATTTTAAAAAATAAGAAAATCTTTTGTAGATTTAAAATTTTAAGTAAGAATTCTTATGTAACTTGTCAATAAACTTCCTTCGGTTTTTGGGTGACGACACTAATGTGTTATTACGTACGGTAAGCGGGCTCTCAAGGGGCGTTGTGGAGCCTGAATAATGTTCACTTTAATAAAATGATTCCAGACTCCACTTGTCGCTCACATTCCTACAAATTTCGTAATTTGTACTTAATCTTTCCACTAAACTCCACTCCAACCGCACTAAAAACTCTCTGTATTTAAAGCAACTGAAGTTTCTTGTTTCAAACTAAGTAAATAGAAATAGCTCTGTAAAAATGTTGAAGAGCAAGTTCAGATAGAAATTTTATTGTGGTAACTCGCACTCATTGCCGTTGCCGTATGTTGTGGAATTACCAGTAGTTTCCAGTTAAGGTGATATCAGCTAAGCAGATTCCGCCTCTCTGCTAGCCACGAAGGCAAGAAGCCATTCAAAGTGCCCTATCTAAAAGTATTAGGGTAATACTGACCAGAGAACATTCGCTTTTCCACAATATAATTTGTCACAATTTGTTAGCGTTTTCAGGTACTCAGTAATCTGGCAACATTGCGCAACCACTTGTAAGGAGAGCGGCTTGTGCGTCACGTTGCAACTTTACAAGGTGTGGAGAAGGAACCTTTTCCAACACCTCGAATCCGGTAAAGATAATGATGAGGAACGATTTGTTCACTGTCCAATGATGCAGTGCTTCGGGCTGCCCGATATGGGACTTGAGACTGTTTGGACTCAGTCTGCCTGATTGCAGATTCAGACAGTCTAGACAATATATCTGGCACAGACAGTAAAATGTACGAATATCGGTAGTCGAAGTATGACGAACAACCCTTGTGGTATCGTGTCATCGCTTCCAGTACGTTGTTTTCAATCGAAAGATTTTTTTTTAATGTAATAGAAGAAAATAACACTTGTGTGTGTTGTTTTCAAGAAATTTGCTTTCAAGTATATTGTATTCTACTGACTGACTTACTGACTTCCGAAAGTCAAGCATAGTAACAAGCAATTACCCCATCAAGCTGGAACCTAACATCTGAAAATTCAGATGGATCTTGGTGTCGAGCTCCCTTGATTATAAGCACTATAAAATCTGACGTTTCACATTTTTTTATATTTTATTGCTTCATCAGTGTAATGAACATTAGACATATCTGAATTTAAGAATACAAGTTAAAAAAATTGGATAGTAAAATAACAAATGAAAGACAAAAGAGTTCGTAAACACAAGACCTAAGTTAAGGATATGTTGATATTTGAAGGTACCAATGTTGCAAAGTCATAAAGTGAGCAGAGTTACTAAATGAAATGGAGAATAGTACTAGGCGTTGAAAGCTACGAATATGTTAGGTACTAGTGGCATCTCTACTGGAAGACGTTTTCTGACTTACGTTATTTTGTAAATAATGTTTGTGAGGTTTAATGGATACTTGTACTTAACTAAGTATTTGCTGAATTGGGTATTATTAATAAAGAAAATGGTTTAAAAATAGAGAATTTGACTGTACAATTGGAATGTATGTGTAGGAAAAGGTGTATCCTAATTCGTATTAATGAATTCACGAAAGGATACCAAGAGGTTTTTTTTTTAAGAAAAAAAAAAAGAACGTCTCTAAGTGTGTTCAGTTATGGTTTACTAGATATTACGTAATAACTAATACAATTCCTTGACAAAATTCATCAATATCTTACTTGTTTCGCATAAAATTCGTGATGATTTTACGCTATATTGTGTGCCATGACACTAGATCAGATGAAGTTATACCTTTGCTCACGAGAGAACAGTATTTATAGTCAATGTTGAAATTAAAACAAAAAAATTGGCAACCACCGTGAGCGGGACTCGAACCCGAATCTCCCAGTTGCCGGTTGGATATGTCATGGTGGTGTAATGGACAGAATATCAAACCAAAAACTGGGAGATCCGGGTTCGAGTCCCATTCATAATGGCTGTCAATTTTTCTGTGTTAATTTCAAAACAGATCTGTAGATATTTATCCTTAATGTAAATATCACGTGTCACCATCCAGAATTTTACTAATAATCAAAAATATTGAAAAGTTCTACGTGGACAAATTGACAGAAGTTGTACTCACAATACATTAATTACTTCATACAATCAAATCAAGCGCCATCACGGGAGTTTAAAAGACATAGCCAAAAAACTGACATTGCACCTACCATAGGTATGAGTTACAGGACGACTAGACTAGTCTTCGAACCAGACTAGTGCTTCGTTAGCCCTTCTATAATTTACCCCAACTGTAATTGTAATGTAAGTTTTACCCTGAGCTTTTAACTCTTTCGATGAAGCTTGAATGGATAAAGTGAAATAGCATGATTCAGCATAGAGACAAAAAAGGGGGGGGGGGTAAAAGATACAAATGAGACACAAACGATATTTTATTGATCTGTTGAGCACTGAAAGCCCCCGTCAAGTTTTGTTTTCCTTACAAGCCCGCCATCTGGTGTCCAGGTGCGGATGTAGAGACACAGGACCCCTAGCCAGTTAACAGGTTGGTCACCCCTTTTAGGCAATTTAGCAAAAACAAACTTTACTTTTTATTTATGTAACGTAATTTAACTTTAAAAATAGACAAGAAGACTAGACAAGTACAAACTATATATATTACAATTACAAGTAATATGAATGGTACTAGTACTAGGTCTTGAAGAGGCGAAGAACGAGTCCAACTTGGGAACATTACGAAGAACCTTTTTTATCACGACTCAATCGGTACATGAACTATACCGCCTTGCAGAGCAACGTGTTAGTGTTGCGGTTAACTAGCGGTGGATCGCGCATAATGAAAAACACACACCTAACCTGGCTTTTCTAACCTAAATTAACTAATGGCATTTAACTTTGTAAAATTTGGAAATTGGTTTATGTATATTCGAACCCGTGTTACCCGAGTAAGCTATTTGATGTCTTAGCCACTTTTTCACATAAATGTTCATCCCCAGGGTGGGATTCGAACCCACAACCTTGAAGACACTGGCCTAAAGCCTCAAACCATACGGCTACCTCAGTCGGCTAAAACTACACCAAGCTAGCAACTTCCCAGGTGCTGCTTCTCTGTGTTCCTTATGCAGTAGTGCTTCTGGACACGCACACGACTCAAACTGATAATGACTTCCAGGGTACTTATTGCACCGATTGAGTTCTCTCTTCTTTTTTTTTTTTGCCATTTCACCTTATTTTTCTTTTCTAAAGCCCACTTAGTTTTTGTTTACGTCAGACATCGCTATTGTTAAAATAAGAAGAGGGTAATGAATAATAAATAGTCACTAACGTGACGATTTAATGGTAACACAAACAACTCTTTTTAACACTCTACAAGAACTGACAAGCAGTAACACGTTATAGAATGAAGGTAGGTACGAAGCAAAACAACCGAAGAACACAAACCCATTGTTGGGACTTCCCTCGTCAAAAAAATAACTATGGTCAATTAGTTTGTATTTCGTTCGAAAAAATTGAAATATTATTTTCCGTGTCCTCTGTCCTCAATGTGTAAGATTTCGAATGCTGGCCGCGGGGAAGTTCGCCGTTGCTGGTGTCCAGCGGTGTATTCTCCATGCATGCAAGGCTTGCATTGCATGCCTTCTGATTCTAGTTTATTTATTTTATTATTTTCCAAGGAGAAAACAGAAAAGATTTTGAGAAATTACGAAACTTCACCTGATATCCTAGACCAAAACCTGTAAGACGGAAAGCTGGCAGTAAGTAGTTTAGTAAACTGTTCATGTGTGGCGCTGCAGTATTCTAGTTTATGTATGTGGGCGTCTACTCAAGATCTTTGTCGTTCTCTTTCCTGTGAACGTGTGTTTTATTGGGTGAAAGACGCGGGAGAAATCCAAAATCCATGCAACGCTAAAAGTTGCATTCAGCATAGTTGCCATCTAGATGAGAGAGTGTGTGTTGCAGCGCTGTCGTGTATATGGAATTCCACAAAATGTATGTAATTTTGGCAGTTGTGTGTAATTTGCGTGGAGTGGAATGCTGTATGGAATGTGTGTGGCTTTTTGTATTTCCAGAAAAATCACAAGATAAAGTCAAGAAAATATGAGTATGTAACACATTTAGTTTACTGAGGATACTTCCTATTTTCGCCTTTCATCTAGAAAAGGATAAAAGTTATGAAGTAACTTAATTACTTCCTCCTTAGTAGCAGTTATAATTTCCGTGAGCGGTAAAAGATGATCATTTTTGTTTCAAGTTCTTTCTTGCTCTCTATGTCTTGTGTATACCTGCCGCGCCATCCTATTATTTTTCTGTTGGAAAATATAATTTACCACCAAAACGAGAAGAAATTATCACCTTTTCAGTTCCTTTTTTCATGAGCTCATTGTTGAAAACTGGCATGCGATTGAAACGCTTGTAATAATAATAATAATAATAATAATAGTAATAACATTGCATGCCCAACCTCAGAAGTCAGGATACGCCACTGCTGGTGTCCATGTTCACTCAGTTTTCCTTGAATTTTGAATTCGAACTTCGTTTAAGGCCTTTAGGCAACTTCTGACTCAGACCGAATGGAAGATGATGGAAGAATTGGTGGAACAAGGAAAATGGGAGGAAAAGGAAGAATCCCGAAAATACGCACGAGCACACACGGTGTATGTCCACCTCAAAACCCACATGGCACGAGCCGAGATCGAAACGAAGACCCCACGCATCAGAGGTGAGCGCTGTATCACTGAGCCACCGCAGCCCCCAGTTTTCCTTAAGTCTCGGCCACGGCTTCAGTATTTCTTTAACATTCCTGTGACTCCTACCTGCGGTAGTTTTTTTTTTTAACCGTTCGCTTTTAACACACTTGATAAAGCTTACTGGATCAAGTGAAAGGTTGTAACTTCGGGTTTTATTAACGTGTCCAGGTTACTGAGCACAGTATATTAAAATTCCACATTTTTATCAGAATTATAGCATTTGAAACAAGGATAATTATAGTATAAGTTTCCAATATCATATGCTACGTTAGTGTGATATCTAATTTTATTTCCTCTGATAAAGGAAGCATTGCTTTCAGCTCCGAAAGCTAGGGCTTATACTTCCCAAAGGGAGCTCTGCTGGAACTTTTAAGTAAAACATGTTTTAAAAGCTCTCCTCGCATAAATTATGTACATAATTACTAATATTCTCTAATGCAGTAATCCACAAACAAGTGTAACGCATTCGAATTATTTACACAATAAACACTAGTAATAAATACTGAAATGATAAAGTCATGAAACAGCAGTATGTAAATGGTTGTGTGACGTCTTGGGTGAATGCCAAGACAATGATTAGTTGTGATGTGTTATCTTCTGAGTCAGGCTGAACTCTAGTAAATCTAATCGCGATAAACGGTTGCTTAATAACAGTGACCAGCAGCGTCTGGGTAGAATTATCCATGGGACAAGCGACGCTGGTTCAAATTACATTCAAAGTAAGAGGAGGAGTCAAATGCACATCCAGCAGTAGGTGCAGCGTTGTTTAAATACCATGAGATATGGGAGTAAATTCACGAGACATCAACATGTCCCCGGCCACAACACCTCCCATTGTTATAGATCTTTGTTCGTGGACATTTCTCAGTGCCTATGTAGATATTAATAAAGGAACACAAAAAGACGGAGAAAGGATAAAAAGAAGAGTAACATATTTTAAGAATAAAAAACAAAATAATAACAAAAACTTCAGAAACTTAATTCCAACTTGGAACTCCATCCTTTCTGTTATCAAATCGTACAACAATATGATGATTATGATCACTACAAGTTTTGCCAATTCATAAATAGGCTTCATCAGGTGTAAATGTAGCGTAAATATCTAGAGGGATGTCCGAAAATTTGGCCTTTGTCGAGTTCTATGCTAATGAAATAAAAAATGGAGGTTCTGAGCGGAAACAAGGTAGGTACGTGTCACAGTATATTGCGAAATGAAATGCTGTTGCCTGATGCTGGAACATAAGAACTTGGATGGATATACGGTTGTTTGGTTGAATATACGGAATTATGTATTTTAATGTTTATAAAATGTGAAATATTGCTTTAAAAGTGCTACTGAAATTAAATAAAAAAATCCTTTTTAATTACTTTTTATGTATAATAGATTAATTAAACTCCCTGCGAGTTAGGCAACCCAAACTTCACACAATAGATGCGGCGTTGTGTGCATTTAAGGATAATTTCCGATTATTTTATTAATTAATTACAGTTAACTGGATTATGCTATCGTAGATCTAATGGTTGAATATTGTACTGTCATCGAAAGCAAGCAAGTTTACAAAATTTCAAAGAAATCGGATGATGGGAAATGAGTTAAAAATCAATTATTAGATTTGTACCAGAGATGATTACAGAGCAAGTTAATATAAAGCGTGTAAATAATCTTAAAAACTGTGTTGTTTTAATGCATTTTATTTATTGCGTTAAAACGCGATTTATTTTAATAAACCCTGATCTAAATTCAATGTTTTTGTTTCTTTTTGGTGTGTGTGTGTGTGTGTGTGTGTGTGTGTGTGTGTGTGTGTGTGTGTGTGTGTGTGTGTGTATATATATATAAAAGGCTCTCAAATACCATTCGCTATTTATGCGAATCTGTTTCATACAAGTGTCTTGATAATGGCTATTTCATGTATGGTAGTTTTCAGATGTTGTGAGAGGCCAGATGTGGAAAATTAATTACTTTCAGATTTTCTATTATGCTCCATGTCCCGGGTATGAAGGTTCCGACGTACTTGTCCTTACACTGACAAGTGATTGGCAAATTTCACTACCTGTGGATTTTGAAACGTAATCACTTTTAAATTGAGTAACATTTTTATTAAATATTTTCGGGGATTGAGGGCAGGTTTAAATTTATTTTTTAACGTAAATTTGCTTTAATCTGTCAGCAAGATGTTGGAACAAGGGTAAACCTATTGATGTCTTATCCTCTTCTTTCGCTTCTCAACTCGTTTGCTTGGTTTTATAATGTTTCAATTCTGCGCGGTGGCACCATTTCAACAAGTGGATCTATCGCAACCATTTTGTTGTCCTATGCGGATTACATAGTCAACTTCTGTGTTTACCTTTTTCTCAGTGGTAGAAAGGTTGTTGAAATGATACCACAGCGCATAAATTGAAACATTATAAAAGCAGGTTCATGAAACGAGACGCAAAAGAAGAGGATAAAACATGGATAGATTTACCTTCGTTCAAACATGTTACAGACAGATTGAAGAGAAGTACGTTAAAAGTACGTTGAGACCTACTCTGAATCCCACGAAAACATTAATTAAAATCTTACACAGGTAGCAGAGTTGACCAAATCACTTGTCAGTGCAAGGTCGACCTATATGTCGAATTAATAAGCTTAAGCTTAACCTTAACACCAAGGTCATGGAACATATTAGTGTTACTTGCATTAACAGTCGCATACCAATGCTAAATTTGCACCAATTAATACCAGGGGGCAGGGAGTGTCCGGTTCGGACCCTACGTAGTTCATTTTTGTAATTAGCCACACGAGTAAATCATCTGACGTGATATGTGTAACTGAGTATCCTAGAACAACATAGGCCCCAAGTACGTATTTTAAGTTGCCTTCCATTGGCGTATCTAAACAGGGGCCGCAAGGGGAGGCGCATGCCCTCTCAAAGGAATATGCACTCTTTTGGCATTTTATTAAGGAGTATGCTAAGAAAAAGCTTCGATTTGTTCCCGAACCAACTTAGAAATGTTAATAGTCGCATTCAAGTTCCGAATTTGTACCGAAAAACGCCAAGGAGTGGGGGGCACCGCGGACCTAAAATTTCTGAATATTAATAGCCTTAAAATAAAGAAAAGTAACATTTTTTTTAAATTTTAAAACGAAACAAGCTACAAACACCACGTCGTATAATTTCTAATAATAATAATATATTTTATCGCTGTAAGTTTGGAGCAGATGCATTTATTATATGAAGAGCTGCGCAAATAAAAAGCAAAGTAACAAATATTTTATTCAGTGCAATTTCATTGAAAAATTTTCTTAGATATGTTACCATATTTACAAATTTCGTAAGTTACTGTACAGTAGTGTGTACCAAACGCAGTCCGTCCGCTATCTAGTGGAAGCCTTTTTTTTTTTACTTCAAGTTTACGGCAAAGAGAAAATTTGCGCTATGGAATTCATGGATGGGTTATAAAAACACTTTTTTTGTCATCTTATTTGTTGACAGGAGGAGAAATTTTTATTTCACTGTCCAGGAAAGACGTATTATAAAAGTAAAAAAATGCAGTTCGTAACTCGGAAAGGTACAGAAATTATTTACAGAAAACCAAGCCCCCCCCCCTCTCCCTCCGCCATTGGTATGCGACTGTTAATGGCGTCAAGGAATACTACTTATAAAAAGAACCTGAAAGCCCGTAAAATGAATTCGGCGGGAATAGACAATTATTCTTAACACTTATCGCCCTCTGATACTCACCAAATAAAGAAACATAATATCAAATCTGCGCAGGAATTAAGTCGTGACTCGAAATCCCTCTGGTACAGTTACTTGGTAAAAAAAAAGAGGAGACAAACTGTTACAGAAAACAGATAAATTTTGCAAAATTAACTACCCAGCCAAGAAAAGAGCTCCAAATCACATGTAATATCTCAGAATCAGGAAAATAAATCAATTTAATTTTATGTGTCACTTCACAAGAGATTCTATTCACAGAATAAAAACAAAAGCAGTAGGTGTCAACCAAATTTCCATTACTTTTATTAAGATTACTCCCTTTATTCTTTTGCCAATGCCTAATATGTTTAATCTCGTCTTAATAATGTCAAACATATTTCTCGCGGAATAGAAGGTCACACAGGCACCACTAAAAGCTAATGAAATTCTAAGCGCACATGATTTACGACCCAGATGTATTTTCAAATTCGTAGACATTTAACGGAACACTCACTACTGAACCTATTTCAATAGGCTTCTGTGAAAACCATAGCACCTTCACCGACCCAGTGAACATCTCCGACGAGATCTGATCCACCCTACATGCGAAGGAAGTTATCATTCTCACTGTTTGGAATTTCTCTAACAAGTTCTCAAAGCACGCTGTTAAATGGGGGCAAAACTACCTTCAAGGACGCCAGATGTAAATCTTGCGTCTATATGTAAATCTGTTTCACAATCACTCTCGCACAATTTCTCAAGTGGGGTCCCCCAGGGAACAGTTCTCGGGCCACTCCAGTTCTGTTTCTAATGTATTAACATGTTGTAAACACCATCAACACGCAGGTGATTTCCAGATGTACGAGGTGTCACATAAAAAAAATGTACTGAATGTATAAGTAAAAATATAAGAGGGTTGGCAACAATTGTTGTGGTGACGTCATGCGACACCCTCGTCTATCTGTGCTGTAAGTTAGAACTCGCCTGATCTCGCCAGTTGGGAGTAGTGTATCATTGAGTGAACACGTGCACATGCGGTTCTGCTGGGAAAATGTCGAGTGTGAAAAGAACAACGAATCAACCTCAAATTACTTGTGAAACTACAGAAATCTGCAACAGAAACATTCCAAATGTCAACTGAGGCTTATGGGGATGAAACTTTGTCTAAAACACGCGAGTTCGAATGGTATAAACAGTTTTTGGAGGGAAGGGACAATGTGAACGACAATGAACGTATAGGTCGACCATGAACTGATTACAGACCTAAACATTGAAAGAAATCGTGAAGTGATAAGAGGTGACCGAAGACTGAGTGTTCGTGTAGTGGCTGAGTTAGTTCACTTGGATAGGAAAGCTGTTCGGCGCATTCTAACTGAGAAACAGAACATGAAGACGATTTGTGCGAAAGTTGTACCAAAAGTTGTCAGATGACCAAAACCTGCCGTAAAGAGATGTGTGAGAACATGTTACAACGCCTTAGAAATGAGTCAAGTTTGTTGAAATCTGTCGTTACTTGAAATGAGACATGGATTTTCGCATACGACCCTAAAGTAAGCACCCGTATATGCAGTAAAAGTGTCCAAAGTCTCAAAGGTTAAAAAAAAAAAAAACGCAAGTCACGTTCAAAATTCAAGGCAATGTTGATTGTCTTTTTCGACATTCGTGGAATTGTAATGATTAAGTGGGTTCCTAGTGGCAAACTGTAAATCAGCACTTCTAAATACTTCGTGAAAAATAAGGAAAAAAAGGCCTCTCCACGCTGTGGCGTGATTGATGGATTTCGTATTAGGACAACTCAACCGCTTAGAAGGCGCTATATTTCGAGCAGTTACTGACAAGCAAAAACATTACTGTGAGAGCACCCCCCTTATTCCCCAGATTTAGCTCCATGTGACTTTTTTCATTTCCTGAGGTTAAATCCGGCATTAAGGGAACCCATTTCTCCACAAATGAAGACGCTACGGCAAAAACGGAAAAGCTCCTGAAGGACCTTACTGAAACTGACTTCCGAAAATGTTCCATAAATGGAAGCATCGAATGCAGACGTATGTGATGGCGAAGGAAACTATTTTGAAGGTGATAATATCGCGGAGAACTAATTCTGTAAGTAGGTTGAATTGTGTGTACAGTCTCGTTTGTGTGTGTGTGTGTGTGTGTATAAGAGAGAGAGGGGGGGGGGATCACACCTAGTATAAGTCATAAAACCAACGCAAACTGACAGCGACCATTAATCACAAATGATCTTGTTTGAACTATAGAATGGGCAAAACAAAACAGACTCAGCATAAACCCGTTAAAAGCTAAATGTATACTTTTTTCCTTAGAAAACTCAACATCACATCCTATTCTATTATTCGAAATATTACTGTGAATAAGCACGACCATTCCATTCTCTTGCAAAATAAACAATCTTGATCTCACATTGTTATGGGTACACGGGTTACAAGTCGGAAGCAAATTATACGTATTCAATATAAACCTTGAATATAATGTAACTGATCCTACATAACGATTTATATATTTCTATAAACTTACTAAAAGCTTTTATTTCTTCAAATAGATGACACCGTTGTTCTTATACGAATTAATACATAAGGAAGGATTTCTACATGTGAGGAAACACGATTAAATCAGTTTTGTAAGTAACGCCAATAGAATATAGTATGCTAGGTTTAACAAGGAAAATTATATATGTCAGAAATGGAATAAGTGTTCATGTTAAAGTTCTATGGAAATTTGACTGTTTAAGTTATGTAAAAGGACCTTGTGAAGTCAATTCAATTCTTAATAAATCATCTGCTTTTCTCTTACGAGATAATACATGCCTTTTATTCATCTTACATATCGATCGAGCTGCAGTTGCTACAAAGCACTTTTAGCTTGGTCAAAGTTGTCCTGGTAATAGGTTTTACGCAAGATAGTTTAGCCTTCACGACTCTGCGGTCCAGAGCTGATTTGGAGCAATCTATCTTCCTACGGGATAACAGCTTGCCATCAACGGGAATGATCATACTCAACCTCGAAGCCACGAACCTACACCCTAAAGATCAAAGATAACCCTGAGAGAGAGAAAAGATTCTACAATCCCAAACACAGAGGAGAAAAGAGGAGGAGAAGAACAAATCAGGTACATAATACAGATATCAGCCCAAGATTTAACTTTTATTTTAATTTGTGAACTTTAGATAGTTCTGAGTCCTGGTTTCAAAAAACAACTACGTACTCGGAAGTACATAAGTAAAATGCATTAACAGTATTTTCAAACTGTGCCAGCTATACTGATGCCTGGAGCCTTCAGCGCAGCAACTTTAACCAAGCTGTTCTCGACCCTTTGTAATCAATGAAGTAATTTAAAAACTGTTGCCATTCTTTATTTATAATAGTGTTGGCCTAATGTAGTTTTATTTTTCTGGTTTAAATAAAAAAAAATACGATATACTAATATAGTGAGAGAAGTTTGTACAATTTAATGACAGATGTTTCGCTGGTAACTTCCATCTTTCTCATAATATCGGGGATTTCTACTACGTCCTTTCGATGGGAATGTTGCTACGACAAACGAAATCAAATCAACCGAAAGTTTGAAATGAAATTTCAAAAAGAAAAAAAAAAAGATCAAATTTTAAAAACTTCAGCTAGAGATTATAAGATAGGCTAGGTTAGATTGGAATAGTTATAAGGTTTGCTAAACGTAAATTTCAAAATCTAAGGTTAGCTTTCAGTGGTCTACAATTTGACTATTAGGTTAGATTATGTCAAATTATTATAGCATCCGAGGAGTATTAAAATTCACCCTACATTTTAGAAGGAAAAGTTGTACCTTGCTGAACTTATATTAGGTTCAATAAATTAAACTGGCAATCCGAAAGTCATTCAAGCAGTAATCTGATTTTTTTTTTTTTACATCATATAATAATTAGTGTGCTTCAAATAGATAACACGTGAAAGATGCAGATTTCTGTGCTCCTATGCATAAAGTCCAAATGAGTAAAGCACATGTAGTGAAGTAAATTAGCTCTCAAGCATTTGTCTCTAAGTTCACAATATCACATAGACCCCATTAAGATATTCCTCCGGAAAAGGTAATGACCTGACCTAATCTAACCTAACCTAGCATTAACCAAAATTAAATACTCAAGATAACTAATTTACGTTTATCTAACCTTAGAACTACTCAATAACCCAAACTACATATTGTTACCGATAGAACAATTCGGGGAGTATCTAAAGTCCTGCAATCCTATAATGTAGCGTAATCATACTAAACCTAATTAAATCGATCGCAATGATGTGGACGCACAAATCTAAATCACTTTCGCATAGCATGAATTAATGCAAAAATAACATACAACGGAATGGCTCTTTAAAGTTTTCATTTAATGGCACATATGGACTCTAAAGAGATTTTGGAGCTTAAGGGAGTCGTGTATTAACTAATATTGTAGCAGGAATTATGCAAACCAACATTTTAGTAACTTTTGTATACGGTATTGATTAACTGCATATTCCTAATTATTGTAATAGAAGTTTTTCAATTTAGCTTTTGCACTTTTCGACAAACTTCTATGTCGTAGGGAATAGAATACATGTTCCTAGACTTTTCACTAAAAATGTACTTATAAGAGTAAACTTCATGAACATAGTGCCATTCTGTGTTACTTTTAACGTTAATGTAGAAATCTTTCAACTTACCAAATATGACACGCCATTCGCCATGTTTAATAATTCACATCAAAGCCTAGCATTCTAGTCTCGTCCCATTATTAGTTAATAGCCAAGCTAAACAAGTCACAAGAATGTAGAACTAGGATGCAATGCGAGTCATTGAACATGACGTACTGCGTGTTATATACGTAACAGAAATAAAACACATCCATTGGTGTTGTTCGGTCGGTGTGTAGCCGCTTGTATTTGCCGTTGCTTATAAATGATTCCAGTTCATCACTATATTCAGTGTTGTTCATGACAACTGTCGTGTTGCCTATATCTGCTGGAAGTATTTTGATGGATTGATCTTTTCTAAGGAATGATGGTGCTTTTGATTCGTGTTTAGTGATCTCACTCTTTAGAGCTGGAGAACAAGATCAAGTCTAGAGAAAGCTACAAGCGAATACACACTGATCCAACACCACCAATATGAAAGGAAGATAACATGCGTAATAAGAAAACTAATCAATGAAATTGGAAATCCTACATAAATGTTTGATACCCCATTACAGAAAAGTTTCTAAACATGTAAGGTCTTCCAAAGACGCCTAAATCTGCAGTACCGCTTTAACCGCTTAAGTTTGATAAATTCACCAGCGTATGATCTAAGTATATACTACCAATCACAGGGATTCCTTAATGAAAAACTCAGCATACTTCGTAATAACAGCTGAACGGATCTTCATCCAGCCCAACAAATATCTTGAACAGCTTCCACCATGTAGAAAGCTGATTCACGAAGGTCCCTGTAGATGGATCACGCAGTAATCACAGAAAGACTAGCTCAAGATGACACTACAAAAAACAGAACAACACTGACCGTTGAAACTACCATGGAACTTATCTCTCTTCACGCATAAGAACCACATACCTCCAAGTACAAGACAGATTTACAAGCAACATGATGGGATGACAATGGAACTCACCTGTAGTCAGCAACATTTACGTAGAGCAAACAGCTATTGCAAAAGCAGGAAACAAACCTAACGTGTAATGTAAGGTGAGGTTGCGAAACGTAGATGACACGTTCGTAACCTGACCATGGTATCCATACTCTAGACTAACTTCTCCAGCATACATCCGGCCATGAAAGTTACCATAGAAATAGAGAAAACTTCACGATTAGCATTCCTAGACTTTTTCACAGGCAGAACAAGAAACCAATAACTACATCAGAATATAGAAAACCAACACACACACGGACAGATACCTACAATTCATTTCAAATCATCCTACCAGAACAAAGAAAGGAATAGTACAATGCTTGTACGTAGAGACAAGTCGATCTTCTCAAACACATGTCAGTTCAGAAATGAGATGCACCAGATCACAGCCACCATGTCACAAAACGAATACAACAGAAGAGAAGTCATCAAACCAAATCCGAAACGAACAGATGCAAACCATAAGCATACCCTATGTACCCGGTTTGTTAAAAAGCAAGTTCCAATTTCGAACTACGTTCCGCAGTGGAAGAACGCTCAGGAACATACTAACCACAACAAGAGAAAAGAATGAATCGTACGACAGCAAAGGCTCCTCCTAGAGTATAGCATGTAAATATGAGAGAATAGGTCCGAAATGGCTGAACACTTATGGAGTGAAGCTCACAGGATACAATGGGATACAAGCGACATACTATACACAGAACAACTTCCGAAAGAGAGAAATCAAGCAGCACCTTTCATAGCACAAACACAAGATCCAATCCGCCACCCCAGTACCGAATGCAAGTCTACATGTCTCTACTTCAGAAAGGAACAGGAAAATATGACCTCGTACCATAAAAGGGACAATAAAATAGCAGTCACTCGCAGAATGCCCACATAGCATAGTGATTAGACTGGCGGACTACAAATCACAAGGTTCCAGGTACGAATCCCACCACAGACAGCTACAGAATTTAGAAACCATACCCGAAGATGAGAGAATAGGTTTTCTTCTGAAACATAGTACAGTATAGATATATTATCATGAAGAGTTTGTAGAGGAAATTACACCAACATAAGAAAGAAACTAGTTTTCTATAAGTGATTGGAGGTATACTTTCTCTTGTGTTTTATTTGCCAATACTAAGTTTTGTATACCACAATCTAGAAGAACACTTGAATATATTTTGTGCTAAATAGTAGTCCTACACGTTGTTAGCGGCGCTGATCGGGGTAGTGTGTGTAGTGGCCACAGGAGTTGCATTTCGTTTTCCCAAATCGGAAGTTTGAACTCTCATTACTCAAAAGTATGGTTTTCGTAGATAAATAGTAGAGTCAATGTATATTCACAACAGAATGGCTCGTAAATACGGTAACTGGACCCAGGAAAATTGACGCATGGTTCGGTTCGTCTGGTACCACTTGTTTCGGGCTGATGGTAAAGTTCGAGTGTGGCGAAAACCTCACGAGATTACCATGGACAAGGCACAGTGCAGGCTGATGATGGTGATTCCATGTTGCGTATTCAAGTGGCATGAGTTGGATTCAATGGTCGTCCTAAACACGTCATTGACCGATTACCGTACATTGCACTATTTGGCGACCATTTACTGCTCTACATGCACTTTTATGCCACCACAAAGATGGAATGTTGGGCCGGATGGTGCGCTGTGTCATCTGACCAAAGTTGTCCAGAAATGGTTGCAGCAGTATTCTAGAATGTTTCGACAAATAGTCTGGCCTCCACACTTGTTCTATCGAGAATATATGGAACGTGGTAGAGACGTCCATTTACACCTAAAATTCTGCACTTTTTCTGAATAACAGGGAGATCTGGATGACTATCCAGACGGCATAGGTAAACATTTCCCAGGGATCTTCCGTCCACATGTGGAATCGAGTTGCTACACTTTGTTGGGGTAGAGGGCGGAGGGAGCTCTCCATGATTTCTTTAATTTTGAATGTACAATTCTAGATGAACATTTTGTAGTTTCAAAATCCATACACAATACATCTACTGGCCGAACAATGCTATTTATCAATTCACTGATTGCCATGGAATCAGAAATCTATTCTTATGGTTATTATTTTGTATTATCAACAATCGGTCACAAAGTGTGTATGAATTTAAGAAAAAGGAGAAATTTAACTAAAAGATTCCGATATACTGAAGTAACTTTTAATTATCTGAACGCTTGAGCAATTAAAATTTCCTAACTACAATAATATATAACTGATTCCAATAATTTTAATATACGATCACAACAACCAAAAAGAAATTGAAAATATGTCTTTCAAAACGTTGAAAACGTTACGAACAACCTGAACAGGCTCAGCACCGCTAGGTTTGCGAGGACCTCTTGTCGTAACTGTTTCAGTCCAAGCTTCTGACTGTAGTTCCGCACAATTTATACGAACCTGCTACACTTTTGTATAGTTCTTCTACAGCCAACAGAGAAATTATATGCCTGCCTTTACAGGTACTTCCCATACTTTCGGCTGTAATCTTGTACGTATAAATAAATAATAATAAAAACATGCAAAATCTATCCTTTCGTGGAATCAAACTCCAAGTCTCCTGATTCAATGTTCTTCCAATTAAGCTACCAGGAGACGACCAAATTTTGTGCTTGTGATGTATTCTTCAAACCTTAGCGGAACCAGTATTATTGCTCTCCTAGTGCCGAAAATATAGGTGGAAATTTCAATTCTTGTGGAAACTTTTTAAAATTTTACACCTATATCATTAGTACTACAAAATCTGCAATTTTAGTTTTTTTTGTTTTGTTTTTTTCTCAGATTCTGCTGTACTAGTGGAATACACGTAAAGTTCGCAAAATTTTCACGAAGAGTGGAATGTCTGCTTCCGAAACTAGCAGAGTTGGACGTGTTCAGCTGACTTCCAAAGAAGATATCATACATACAGAATATGATGACGTCACCTGCAAGCTTAACTGGTAAAGCATCCGACTAGCAATGGAGATTGAGAATTTTTCCATATTATTGTACCGTATTTGAGTAAATGAAGGATTATAGAAAATATTAGCTCCTTACAAACTTCATACGCCTTTGGCTCTGATTTTCAATGACATTCCGATTCATAGAAGACAGTCGACTAATATCTTCAAATTCTGCGAAGTTGTAAAGCATAGCAATCAAGTGACAAGGGAAACACACATGACAACTGAATTTTCCCACCAGCCATTTTCTGTTCATCTGAGGGTACAAATACAGAAAATAAAAAGTTCCGAAGAAAATTTCTATATTTTCACATGAAATGTGTGTGCAAAAGCCTTAAGGGACTCAGAGCTATGAAATTACCAATATCTCTGATTTGTCAGAACTGACAGTCAAACACGCACAAAAAAAACTGACCAATGGAAAATTCCTCGAAATCCGAAAGATTGCAAAGATCCGAAGTTAGAAAAATCGAGTAAAGATTAGGTGCAGATTTAAGTAAGTACCTTCGCTCGTTGGGTACACTATATGGATCACGAAGTAAACATTTCAACTTAAGAGATCAGTGTTCAGTCACTCTTACTGACATTTGACTCAAAACCTACGTACTACAACTAGTTATTCCTTACTTGACTGAATAATGAAGCAAGGAGTAACAAAAATCTTCTACCTCGTCTCTGATTCATCCCCAAACGATTACGAATACGATCGAAGCTGGAAAGACGGAGAGTGGGAATGTTTACGACAAGCAAGTAACAGGCCTTTGTACATCTGAGTGCAGTTGATAACACAGAGAGAAAAATCTCGGAATATATGACAAACAGAAATACTGTGTTCAGAATTTTACACAATTATTCTACAAGACTGAATTTGATGAACTGAAAAGGACAAGTTTTCGATGCTTTTGATGTGATAAAATAAGGCAGGGAAAAAGATTATTAACATGTATAAGACATAGTAGCAGGTACACAAATCAACTTGTAGCTTTTGCCGACAATGAACAGTCACGGACAATAATTTACATTTAGAGAGAAACGCCTATGCTGACAAACTGAGAACGACTAGTACGGTGATGGCCATAATAAAACTATGCTGCGT